>JAOTRH010029842.1:0-21198 GCA_034768845.1 Heliamphora exappendiculata | reverse complement strand
AATAAAATTCAAAATTTTAAACTATAAAGTTCAAACTATTAATACAATAAAAATAGAGAAGTAAAATATAGTAAAATTATCTAATACAATACAAACAAGGCATCATAAAATGACCAAGCACACAAGGTCACTGAAACTTTTTTAATGATACTTTTTTAATGAATGGATAAGATTGCACTATGTCTTCTAAAAAGAGGAGTTGCCATGATTGAAGGAGAAAAAAAAAAAACAACAATAACAAAAAAAAGGAAGATTTTGGTTATTCTTATTATCGTAAATGATTTCATTTAGAATACTCCTTTTAAACAAAAAAAAAAGAAGCTTGAATTCGAAGAATCGTGTGAATCGCATAAATTACATGAATTGAATTATGAATCGTATAAATTGACTCTTGAATCGTGCGATTTAATATGATTTTTAATGTCACGTAATGAATTGTAATCATGGATTCTAAATTCATATCAAAATGTATGAATCAAACCATAAATTCTACAATTATAACAACTATGAATAAGAGTATTCTAAGTATTAATATTTTTAATTTAACTTTTAGTTTTTTTATTTTTATCTAACTTTTAATTTTTTTTCCTTTATTATTTTATTTGTCCAACGAACGAAATTGACTTTTTAATATTTCTCTAATATAACAAAGAAATTGAAGCTATGGAGGAAAGTAACTTTTTAATTATGAACCGATTCTGTAGTTGGTTTGCCTCCGTCAATCAGTAACTATTATACCAAATCATAGCATTTTCTTAAAAGGTAAATTATTTGGTACTTTAGAAGCACTACGTAGATAATATTATATGATATTTTTAATAAATAAATAATTATAATTTATATAATTTATCTTCTAAACACCTAACAAAAATGAGTTATTATGTTTTTATTATAAAATTTATCACTACTATATTAAATAAAAATACCACATAAAATACTCTTGACCACGGAATAATTACTATTCTTAACAACAGTAATCACGATTATCAACTCATCTTGTCGGGGGGTTATAATTAACAATCTGCAAAACCACCAGGTTCGGATTTGAAAGAGGCTCCGACTCCGAATAAGTGGGTCCACTTTGGTTTTATTTTAATAATTTAAATTATTTATTTTATTATTTTTAATGTGTAATTTATTTATATATAAAAAAAAATTAATTCAATTCTTAGCTTACTAAAGTATACTTGTCTTCAGAAAAATACACAATGACAATTAATACTATTTTTTAAAATAAATATAATTTATTAAGACATCTACCAATTTTTATTCCGACAAAGCCTATTCTTATATCTCGTGCTTGAGAAAATTATTAGTTTTGGTTCAACAAAATATTAGTGTAAATTTCATCACTTTTAAAGTAAATGGCATATTAATGTGAAGTCATAATACCACGTAGGTAATTTGGGTTGTCTAAATAATTTGTCAATCTAATTTAATTTTCACGAACTCATGCGATTTATTCGAGTGATTGAATCCAATTGGATCGATTAAGATAAAAAAAATGTGATGAGTGATTTGATTGCGGCCCTTGCGGGTTTTTTATTCTCATATATATATATATAATTTATAAAAAATAAATTAGAGTTTTTATGATTTGATCAATAATGTTATATATTATTATTATTTTATAAATAAGTATGTATTGCAAATATTATAGTTAAATATTATTTATACTAAATTTTACCAAATTATCTCGATAAGGATTAAATGGCCTATCGAATGAAGGGGTCAAGAGTCGTAAACAGAGTCAGAAATAAAATGGCTCATCTAGCACAGAAAAACCCGTCGAATATCAAATAGCTCAGCTCTTTTTCGACATTGTTTTACCATCGAGCAAATAAATTTAAAATTTACTAGGGCTTATCGACTGGTCACTAACATAATGTCTTTTCGATTAACGATTAAGAAAAGAATATATGATGACTCAGTAACAGAGAAGATAGATGTCATACACACAAGGATGGCAATTATCACTATCCTCATATGGACAGATGTCACATGCACGAGGATGGCAGTTATCACTATTCTCAGATAGACAAATATCACACGCACAAGGATGGCAATTATCATTTTCTCATGTAGATATGTATCACACGCATAAGGATAGCAGTTACTCACTCTCCTTAGTCAGGATTATACTCAGTTAAGACAATAAGTCGTGAGCCAAAAACTGCTCACATCTCCGAATAACTGTCTACTACTAAAAATGGCCCATGATAGAAGATGTAAAGGAAGCAGTTAAAGGCAGTTATGCACCAACACTTATAAAAGTCATTTTGAGAACAAGAGGAGATCTTCACACAATTTAGCAAACTACTTATTTTGTTTCTTTTTTTTTATGTAATTCATTGTAATTTTCCTTTTAAGTTGTTTCAATTTTTAGTTCGTAAGATTAAGTTTAGTTCTTGTAATCAGTTTCTATATTTTGTTTTTGTAATTCGTTTTCATCGAAATAATAAATTTCGCTTATTACTTTTGATTTCAACTGTTGTTATCTTTCTAGCGAAGTCATGAAATACGATAAAAAATTTTTAGTGCACTGTCGCTTGATAGTTTTAAAGAATTTCTTCTCTTCAATTGAGATTAATTTATTTTTTGTTAACAAATATATTTAATTACGTTAGTATATTATAATTATTATTTAATGACTACTGTTATGTTTAGTTATTTTTTATTTTATGTGTTGGGAATAGTTTTAAAAAAAATATATAATAGATTCCTTTTTTTTAGAATTCGTTATAAAAAAATAATTTGAAAATCTTACAATCTTTTAATTCGTTAAACTGTCAAAATCACAAAGTGAAACTACTTAAAAAAAAAATTCACCCAACCTACTAATTTTAAGGATCAGTGAATTAATAACGAACTTAACAACAAAAAAATCACTAGTCAAAGTTGTGTTAATTAAGAACTTTTTTTTCTCCAGTCAACCTGGCAAATGATTTGGTACTTTTAAAGTAATACATGGACAATGTCACGTAGTATTTATAGTAAATAAAATTTTTTAATGCACATTAAGTGAGTTATTATTATCTCATACCTACCTAACAAATGTGGTTTGATATTGTCTGATTTGAAATAATTTTTTTTACAAAATTAAATTAAAATACTACATAAATAATAACAATAACACGTGGTATTCCCAATTAACCAAAGAATTACTCAGTCAAACCTAGAGTTTCCAAAGGGCCAATGTGAAAGAAGGAAGCCTATTAATGTCTGTCCACTCTCCACTTCACAGTTGGGCCCATTAGGCCCATGCTCTTCATATTTAACATCAACATGCCATGTGGGGATTAATATATTTCTTCCTTCCCAACCAACTCTTGTGAAACGTTTTTGAAGGACCACTCATCTGTCGAGGTTCACGTTAATGTATTATCCGTTTTTACTACACGGCACACGTGATTTTATTTTTTTATTTGAAAAAATGTCTCTTGACTCATTTTATTAGGTCAATTAAAAAATTATAGCCGAGTAGTGTGTGATTCATATATATATATATATATATCCTTAGATTATCCCAGGTGGAGCCAGGGTTTTTATAAATTGCACCAATTAAATGAGAGCACTCTTTTATTAGGGTCTACATCAAGATATTTCTTTTATTTGAATAATTTGCTTATTAGCAAATAAGTCAAATTTCATTTAAATTAGTCTGTTTAGTTAGATTGGTTTATTTGTTTATTTAGCTACTCAAACGAGTTTATTTGGTTAATAAGCTAATTTATTTACTTATTTGGCTACCCAAACGAGCTTATTTACTTATGAGCTTATTTTTTTATTTTTGGCTTATTTAATTAATAAAAGTACATGACTTATTTTTTGACTTATAACCCAATAAACAAATAGGTAACTTTGTCCAAACATGGTCATTATTTGTTTTGCGTCACTTTACTGTGCATACTTTTATTTTTTTACTTGAAAAAAAGATTTTTTAGTGAATTGAGAATGAAACTCATCTTATAAGAAGAGTTGAGAGATCCTACCTAAACAATATAAAATTCTTATCCGTTGCAGTACTCATCATCACAGGTTGAGTCTATGTATGCCACAAGTGTTTTTTTTGATGATGATCAGTATTTCTTTTGGTCTCTCTTTGACATTCTCTGATTGTTGTGTTGCCATTAGAGGTTACCCTATTCCAAAGCAAAAGGAGAGTTATCATCCCAAGTGGCCATTCACCCACCCAATTCATGAGAAAGAAGAAAGGAAAGGAAAAGGGAGAGAGAGAGAGTGAGAGAGAGAGATAGAGAGAGAGATTTTTTACTGTACTTTCTGTTTATTTGTACAGGTTTTTTTGAGGGGTTTTGAATTCCTTAATTGTTGATTGCCCAATTACAGTTTTAAAAAAATGCCACCATTTTTGCTCTAAATTTTAAAAGAACCATAATATTAAAAAATGGGTATCAAAGGAACAATTATTCAATAGTTGCATTGCAAAGTATACGGTAATATTATGTATATAATATCTTTATTCAGTAAAATAGTAAAAATACTTTAAGTGAGATAATATATTGACGATCTTTGTTAATTAGGTAGAAGGTTAAGTTAGCCCACTTAGTGTGTATCAAATTTTTTTCATTCGTTAAGAGTATGTGCTATGTAATACTCTGAGAATAATTATATATATGTTAGCGTTTTTTAAAAAATATTTCAAAAAACATATTTATTTTGTGTTTTTAGAAACTTTTGATTTCAATTTTTTGATATATATAAAGAAATAATAATAAATTTTAATCTAACGTGCATAATTGGGTAAGACCACATTATTTGCACTGAAAATTTGTTAAATCTATAATTAAATCAAATAATAATTTGAAGCAAATTAGGCAAGAAGGTTGGAAGTTAATACTTAATTTTGAGCTACATTCATTGACCCTTAATTTCACATAGAACTTTTGATAATTAAGAACAAAATCAAGAAGAAAAGGGACAAAATTACCTTTAATTTCTTCTGGCTTTTTTTACTATCACTTATTTCAAATCATGTTACCTTAGTAAACATCATTATGGCAGCATCAATTATTGGTATCATTAAGGTCAAAAAGTTTGCTCATATTCATAGTGGATTGAGTTACCATGACAATGGTTTGCCCATATCTCAATATTTTTATTTTTTTTCATAATGTGTTTATAAAAAGTGAGTCATCGACGCCTTGATGTTATATTAACATTAATTATGTTCGAATGTTAGATTTGAGAAAGAAAAGGGAAAAAGCAAACAGTAAGTTAAGAGAAGAAAATAAAGTGAAAGAATTAGTTGGGTTAGAAAAATATAAAGAAAATAAATAAGTACGTGGCAACTAGTTAACAAATTTTAAGAGATTAGCCTGATGGTCAAGACTTAGTTTGCTCTGTTTAATGTTTTAGATTCGAAATTTTTTAAATGCTATCAATTGCTTGAAATTAGTTCAGCTGAAACTTTTAAATAGAATTCCCACAAATAGGCGGTAGGATTGATCTCTAAATTTTTTTAATATTCGTATATAATTTAAGTTGTTCATTTTAAATTTATCTATAAAATTTTAATCTATATAAACTAATAGCATAATTATTATGTCATAAAATTCATACAAAGTAAGTATAATTTTACATATATTAATAACTTTTTACAACTAAACTTCAAAACATCACTTTTTAAAACTATTTTGTATGATTAACTATATTAAAATTTCCTGCACTTAGTTTCACTTTTAGTTTTTTATATTATTAAATTAATTCTTTTGAGGGTTAATACATAAAAAATTCACATAATTTAATCCTACATAAGATATTATCACTAACTAATTCCAATCATACGCAAAAGATTCACATAATTTTAATATTAAATTGATTAGTAATACTAAAAAAATTTAATTTTATAAATTACACATTATAAACCTCAAATGTATATATAAAATTCGAGAATAAAATTAAAAAAAACAAAGTCACAAAATAAATAAATTTTCCCTAATCATTAAAGTTTTATGATAAACATATTAAGAAAATTAAAAATTGATAATCAAATATATTAATTTATCTAAATAGAGAATAATAAGTGAATATAGTCACAAATAAATTTAAAATTACCAAAATTTAATAGTCTTTTATAGTTAATATTTAAATTTGACTTTATAAAAATAGTAAAAAATAAATGTACTTAGATTTTCTATGATTTACATATAATTCTGTTTCTATTTATAATTCTAATTATAGCCATAAATTTTATAAAATAGTATCGAATAAATGAATTTAGACTTTCTATAATTTAAATTTGATTGTTTTATCTATATATAGTCCTAATTAAAGTCACAAATAAAATACTTAAATGACATTACCATATTGATTAGAGAATTAATAATTAATGCAAGGATCAATAATTTGTTGGCATGTATATTTTTATATTTAATAAATTTAAAATTAAAAAAATAAATAAATTAAGAGTTTAAACTTCAAAGAACTAACAACGATTTACTATAATATATAATATAAATCCTAAACCAGGACAAAGTTTGTAAGAATTAGCAGCCATTGAGTGCTAGTTGTAGCTGAAATTACAAACTTATATTATATCTAAAAAAATATGATTATAACTCTAACATAAGTTGTAAATATTTTTGAAAGTTTTAAATTTATAATAATAAAATTTATAGTTATTAATTTAGAATCATAAACTATTAAGTGTACTTTCTTATAAAAAAAAAACTTTAAAATCTTTCAATAAACTATAAATTAAAAAGCTATAATTTAAACACTAACAAACATCCCTTCTTAAGGTGGTTAAGGTGGTTGGCGGGTGCTTGCATGCTGTATTATGAGCGATGTTTTTTTCTTTACAGCAGAATTTAGGAGTAGTTATAAATAGTTAGTTTTTCCAAAAATTATTTAGTAGGTCCTACTTGTGTGATACTGTGTGTGCTCTTTCAATTAGATAAAGATATAGTAAAATGTTTTACCACTTTTTGTTTTTAAGTCAAGATGCTTTTGCTCTTCCTTGGAAAGATTATTAGGCAATTCCGAAGAATCACGTGATATTATTCATATAATATTTTTAATAAATAAAAATACGTAATTTTTAATAAATAAAAATACGTAATGCATATTAAGTGAGAAGTAATTCTTTGATATTTTTAGAACATTATATTACTTTATTTACGTAATGTTTCTATCCAATCGTGTAGCAAAAATACTATCCGTGAAACAATATTAATTTGCTTTTATTAGATAAGTAAGAGACAATGTAACCCCATTTAAGTATATATCGTACATTTTTATTTGTTTAAATTACTACGTAAATAATGCCGCTTAGTGCTCTAAGAATACCTAATAATTTTTTACCAATTGGGTTGCCCGTGTTTCAATCTATCTAATAAAAGTAAACTAATATTATTTCACAAGAAATATTTTTTAAGTGCCACATAAACAATGCTTTATAGTGCTACTGAGTCTCCGTTTGGGTTAGCTATTTGGCTTTAAAAAAAAAAAAAAAATCAACTGATTTGATTTATTAAGTTTTTTTTCACATTTTTTTATTTTTTATACATGATTTGATATCTACATTTTTACAAAAAAAAAATAAAAAATTTAAAAGTCACTAAAAAAAAAAATAGCCCAAATACAGGCTGAATAACTATCCAAACACACAATCACATGATAGGTTGAACCTATTGAATGACTTTCTAATTTTTTTATCCTTGAGTAATGTTTGATAATCTTAATAAAATCAAATCTTAATTTAAAATATTAATTATTACTCATGCACTCATAGCTTAACATTAAGGTGAAACGAAAAAATGAACGTTACTTCACCCTTTCAAATATAGTCGAAACCAAATTTTAGTAAGTGAAACTAAGACTAAAAACATCTCATCAATAATTCAATTAAAGAGTAAAATATAACGTCATTCATTGAACGATTTATAATTTTTTGTAGAGATAATAATTTTTTTCACTATGTCCGGCCTTGTTATCTTGCTTTTGATAACAAATGAGGTGAGAATTAATATTTGTTTCAACACCCTGTTTTATCACTTCTTTATCTAATCACATAAAATAATTTCTTATTTATATATACATAAATAAAATTTATTTTTAAAGTACAATAAATAAAAACAAAAAAAATATTATATTTATCTCTCATTTTTACTTCTAAATTTTGCATATTATAGTTTAAATTCTAATAATTTATCAACTGTTTATTTTTATGTGCTATATTATATTTACTACTATTATAATTTCTATCACTTTCAAAATTTAAGAACTATTCCGATATATTTTTCATTCCGCTCCCACTACTTTCTCAATTTTTTCCAACTCTGCCCTACCCTGACCCATTTTTATTCCTAATTATTTGGGTGTAAATGCACTTTTCTGAGTCCTCAAACCGATTTAGATGGATTTTTACTTTTAAGTCTTGGGTATTGGAGTTTCCATACTTTAAATTTTAGCGGGCGTAAGAGTCTCTCTTTTTAACATTTCCATTATAGATTATACACCATCAATTTTTACGATGAAATTGAAAAAATAAAAAAGAAAAAGAAAATATAAAGTGTCAAATTAACCCGGAGCAGTAACCATTCTTAGAGTTCAAAATATCGCAATAACTAAATATTATAATATCATAAGGAAATACATGAAGTATAATAAAATCCCAATAAACCAATACAAACCAAGAGAAAAAAATCAAACGGCTTTTTGTGAGGACTATAAGGAGGGAGTGCAATTTTTAAATATGTTTTCATGATCAAATTCCTTCGTTATATAAAACTCATCAAATTTCTTCTTCTTATAAAAGTAAGATTTTTTCTTCATATAGAAATAAAATTAATCAAGCGTGTGTCGATAAGTGATCTCATAGTATTTGTTTAACTATTTTTTTAAAACTGTACTTATTAATCATTAATTTGTAGCTACAAATATTTTGTTCACTTAACGTAGAACACTTTCTTAAGTGCTCACCCCCACTCTCATCTTAGAGAGTTCTTTGAATCCACTCTAGTACTCCAAAGAGAAGAGCACTAGGTGGCTCCAAGTAACTCCCTAGAGAGAGAGTAGGAGTGAATACTCGGGAAAGGGTTCCACAGGTCACTTTATGGTGAAAGAGTGTCGAGTGTCGAGTATCAAGTGTGAGCTTGAGTATTGTACCCTTGTAATTCTTGTACACATTATTATTTGTATAGTGAAGCTTTCTCTTATACAATCCTTTGGCGTGATGGTTGCGCGAGTAAGAAAGACTGATTTAGGCATTTGGGTTGTATTGCCTAGGCACCACACGGGACGCAAATAGGATGGAAGTATTGGCCCGTGACAACATGCACGCTTGGTCGTCCACGTCTCTTAGGTGATATCATTGCAATCCGTTTTTAAGCCAAGAAAATAAGGAAAAAAGCAATCGCCAAAAACATATCCAAAAAATAAAAAGGCGGACAGAGATCAATCATCATATGCATCACCCAACACAGAAAACCATGTAAAATTCATACATTAGACTTACCGTACTTTGAAAGGGGGCGAGGGGAGGAAAAAGAAAAGCAAATCAAATCAAAGTATTACCAAGCAAGAAAAGCAAATGGGATTGCTGTTACGAATTCCCTTAAGAGTGAGTCTAGTAACAACCGTGCGTCAAGATAAAGCATCCAGCAGCTCAGAGGGGGCTGCAAATTTGGTAGTGCCTTGGAAAGAAATCAATTTTGTCCGTCAACAATGGACCCTGAATGGAACTTGTATACCCCTCCATACAACCAAGTGTGTCTCTTCTTTTCACATTGTCCAAACTAGGGCCCATCTCTGCTGCCATATGCAATTAGCTAATGGCAATGATAAATTGCAGTTGTCAAGCTCATATGTGATAAAAGTATAACAAAGTCGGTCAAGCATCTTCACAATCACATTGACATCAAAACTATGAAGTGTACCCCAGCTGGGGATGGTTCGAAGGCCCAAGCCTTGATTTGGCAAATGTCGGATGAGGTAGGGCCCACTCGGGATATTGACCATAAATGGGCTGGATCAGATATGGCTTTGTGGGTCTTCTAGTTAAATGAATTACTGACTAAACACAACAGGCTGAATCAAATATGGCTTTGTAGGCATACCAGTTCAATAGAGCAGTACGTGGATACATTTTTAGTCATTATATGTATGAAGCCCATTATCAGTTTATTTCATCTTAACAAATTCATTATACCAAGTCTTTTAGGGAATGGGAACAGATCATAGGAATGACAACGGGGTGGGATAGGGCCAGTTATTGTATTCTCCGTCCCCGATCCCTGTTTGGCTTGTTCCCCTAGGTCCCGGCCCAAACCCCGATGGGGACACTTACAGTTGTTACCAGCCCCGCCCCTCAACGGGCTTGGTTTTCCTGACACGTCCTATGAAAAAGAATGTTGCAAAATAATTGATATAACTTCTTATCTGACATGTGTAGATACAATCAATGAATCAAAGACAACTTTTTGTAGCTATAATAAATAAGTCATTTCTCTTCAAAAAAATAAAAACAGCACACAAAAAATGATAAAAAAATCCTGTGGCAGCCTCACAAAAACTAAAATTTACGTGGCAATATTGATTAGTAAAGTCCAACACGGTTGAAATGCTTCCTAATGGTCAAAAGACAACAAAGTAGAAAAACAAATCCGAGATTGAAATAAAGCAAACATAGTAAAAATATTCAAACACGACATGGGGAAAAAAAAAAGATCCAAATAAGGCAAACAACAACATAGTAAAAATATCCAAACACAACATGGACCAACAAAAGCCTAATTCCATAAACATCTCCATCCACTCCCCACTTCTAATGTCTTCTTCAAGTTTTCCTTTGAATAATTCTGAATAAATAAAATAGAAGGCATTAATATAAATGATATCTTAATTGTAGAAGGATGAAAATTAGCAAAACAATATATGCAGGAAATGATGAAAATTACCACGTGTCATGAAGATTCATCTATGTCCATATCATCATACACAGAAGCATAGTCAAGTGATGCCACCATTGAGTTACCTAGAAATATAAATTCACAAAATAAATATATTTTTTTTTAATGACAATAGTAAAGATTAGAATAGTATTTTTTTTTTTTTTTGAAAACATTTCATCTCATATGCCCATAACCAACTTTGAGTGCACTTTAAAGCTTTTAAGGGTTTGTGATCCGACAACTAGTGCTGAATCTCGACTCAAAAGTAACAGTGGATCCGAGAATAGCTAAGACATCCCGAGTTATAGCTTGTAAGGTTGGATACTCGGGAATATTGGATTTCCACCAACTTTGAAAAATGATCGCCACTAACGTTAGTTACCAAACTAAATCTTTGTTACTATTCATTTAACAAATCATAGCAAAGCTGGCAAACTCTCTTAACTTCACTTGAAGCCAATTCTCCAAAGAGATTATCAAAATAAAATTCCAACAAAGGCATCTTGTACCTAAGATCTAACTCAGTGCAACTCCCAAAATATCATGTATCACTTGCCAATACTAATCCAACTTCATCACAATTTCTTCTGCCACCGATCTAACTATTCCAATAGAAGATGAGAGCCATTGTCTCAATGCCAACCTAATCTCACATATATTAAGAAAACAAACATTGGTTGTAAAATATTTCATTCCAGAAAACAACTCAATGGCATTGTCAAATATATTTAATCTATCACAAATTTCTCTTGCAAAGTCCCATTCATCATCACTTGGATTGGGCTTGTATTGAGGTTCTCTTCGTTTCAAGCTAAAGAACACATCTTTCTATAACAACACAATTTGAAGTATCAAGAAAGTTAAATTTCATCTAATTGCATAGTCAAGTCCTAATTTCTTAGTACTTGATATACTCAAATGGCGAGTTGTTTTTTCAAACTTTTTAATTCTTTTTGGTGTAGCTGTTCAATAAGCTACACTATGACAATTTTCCTCAACGCCACCTCTAATTATATCCAATCTATCTTTAACTATCAAATTAAGAATATACGCACAAAAACGGGTATGAAACTAAGTTCCATCCGTCAAACAATTATTCCCATCTAACTTACCGGCATAAATGTCAAACCATGGCATCATTAGTGAACTAATTATCATAAGTAACTGTAAACACATTTCTATCAATGTTCCAATCCATCAAACAAGTAACCAAGCATCACAGAGAACTTCGATGATGTGTGCACATGGCACATAAATAAACCTAAAATATAACAATAATATGCAAGTAGAACTCAAGCAATAAAATACAAATAAAAACAAATATACCTCAAAATGCAACTTTGCAATGACCAAGAATCATCGACAACGTGTGCAGTGACAGCCATAAACCGTTTCTTTTGATTAGTAGTGGAAGTCCACATATCAGTAATGTCAACCTGCATTGATTACTCTCCACCAAACTCGTCGTTTTCACCCCTCTCATAACTCTCATAATATCACTTTTTATTATATTTCGCGAGACCCTCTTAAGTCTTAAATAAATGTTGAAGTGACATTGAATATCTCTTAAACCCAACATAATCCACGATAGGAAGAGGATATTCGTGTATGTTTAAGGTGGTTGTGGAAATGCTTAGTTCCATTCATGGGAATCACCCCTGAGTTGCTTCAAATAATGATTACATGTTGCTTTCCACGACCCATTAATTTTTCCTTTCTTAAATGTTTACCCATCACACTTGTTAATCTTCTATTTCTTAAACAAGAATCACATTCTTCTTCCTGATTTGGGAGGGGGGGCCGAAGAATTCTCAAGTGATGTAGCTGCTAGAGAGCTCTCATTCTCAGCTACCATTGATGGTTGGGAACCATTGAGGAGCATTTAGGATTTCTTAGCATGTTGCTACCAGTTACATTTGATTAATATTTTTAGTAATAATTAATTTTGTAAGGTAAGAAATGGCAGCATGTGAAGGTAGCTCTCAACCATCGATCCCCATCGATGGTACCCAACTATCAATAGCGGTTGATTATGAGAGCTCTCTACCATCACCATCAATTGAAAACTCTTCACCACTCCCCTCAAATCAGGAAGAAGAATGAGATTTTGGTTTAGAAAATAGAAAATTAACGTGTGGTGTGTCAACACTTTAAGAAGAAAAAATTAATGGGGCGTGAAAAGTAATATGTAATCATTATTCGAAGCAACTCGGGGGGTGATTCCCAAGAGTGGAACTAGGTATTGCATGACCACCTTAAACATCATTGTCTAAAGCGTAATTGGAGGAGATGAGACAAAAAGTTCTAACAAACAATTTCAATAAAGAACCAAAAATGAACTCTTACACTTTTGATCAAGACACTACTAAAAGAGATCTTGTAAATGCTACAATAATGCACAAATATGCTCCTTTTATTGTGAACCATGTGGGGTTTAAGAGAGATTCGATGTTACTTCAACCTTTATTTACGACGGTCTCTCAAAATACAAAATACAAAATACAAAATAAGAGTGATATTATAAGCAGTTACGATTATGAGAGGTTAAAGACGACGAGTTTGGCGTAGAGTAATCCAAGCAAGTTGGCCATCACAACTGATATGTGGACTTTCCTTAATCAAAAGAAAGGGCTCATGGTTTCCACCGCGCACTTTAACGATAATTCTGGGTTATTGCAAAGTCGCATTTTGGGATATATTTGTAATTATTTATTTTTATTTCTTACTCTATTGCTTAAGCTCTATTTGCATGTTATTTCTAATTGTTCATTGTTGTTAACACTTTTAAGTTTATTTATGTGTCCTGTCCACACACCAAAGAAGTTCTCTGTGATACTTTGGTTACTTGTTTGATGGATTAGAACATTGATAGAAATGTGTCTACTATTACTTTTGATAATGTTCCACTAATGTTTCCATGATTGATATCATGTTGGATAAGTTACGAGAATAATCTTTTGTTAGGTGAAACTTCATTTCATATGCGTTGTTGTGCACATATTCGTAACTTTATAATTAAAGATGGATTGAATGTAATTAGAGGTGGTGTTGAGAAAATTCGCAATAATATAGCGCTGTAATAAGAGTGATATTACAGCGCGTCTTCCCTCTTAATCTTAAAAATAAGGGTACGTTATCATTACCTCTCCTGAGGTAATGGCCAACCACAGTCAAGCATATGGGGTATCAGAAATTACATATTCCTCCTTGCTCACTAATGGAGTTAACAGGAAATATTAAATGACTTCTACACCCTTAAATTCGTCCACCAATACCACCAAAACTAAAACTACCAATACCACCAAAACCAAAACCATCACCCAAAACCATCAATACCACCACCCAATACCACTAAAACCCACCACCAGCAACCATCATAAAAAATCCCTTGTCCACCACCGCCGCTCAAAAATCGCCACCGATAAACCACCGAACCACCACCGCCCAAAACTCACCACTAAAATCCACCACCCATAAACGGTGGCAATGTCAGCGGCGGCGGCATTAGGCTGAGCTTGAGGAGGCAACGGCAATAATGTTGCTGTGGGCGTTTATGTGCATGAAAAATCCACCACCCATAAACGGTGGCAATGTTAGTGGCGGCAACATTAGGCCGATCTTGAGGAGACAACGACAATAATGTTGTTGTAGGCGTTTATGTGCGTGAGAGAGAGAGAGATAGGAAGAACCCAGATCTGGTGCTTGTGTTGCTGCCAGCGTTTGTTGTCGTCGCTGCTTCCGCCACCAACCTCCCGATCATCTTCTACATTCACGGAGGCAGCGGCTTCTGCTTCAGCTCTCGAACATGGCTTCACACGTATATAGTTGCCAAATGAAGCCTAAAGGATCGCCGAAAAAAGAATTGGAAGAGAGGAAGAACCTAGATCTGGCCAAATCTGAAATTGGAGGAGCCACAGCGTCCATTCCTACTACCAGTCCCTCGTAGACTCCGCGAGGGTTGTTGGTGGTTAGGTCACACCGTGAACTTTGAGTGCTTCGTTGGAGGCAGCTCATTGTCTCTTCCTCCGCCGCCGCCGTCCATAGTAGGAAAAATAGGGTAACTCTAAAGAAACACTGGAAAAGGAATTAGAGGGGAGCAAAATCCCAGATTCCCCAATGCTAATTGAGAGTAACTTGGGAATTTAAGGTAAATAAATGGCTTATATCAGCAAAATCTGTTAGTCAATTTAACAGCTGACTAATGGAGGGAACTATTCATTGTTCTAATTTGAATCTTAAGGAGCGGGATGTAATTTCCAATATCTCAAGTATTTGACTGTATTTAATCAATACCTCGAGAGAGGTAATGGTATTTTACCCTAAAAATAAAGAAACCATTGTCAATAGATATCACTTCATCTAACTCATTATACTATAACCTTTTCAGCCAAATTTCCACATACTGAAAAGAGTCTCTTATCAGTGAAATAACCAACTAAGGCATAATTCCATTGACTAAACCCTTCTTTAAATATTTCAAAATGTATAGAGAGTACAATTCATCTTTCAAATCCCCTACCTCTTAAGTTTTGATCATGTATTTAACTTTAGAAACTTTATACTCCTCATTTTTCACTAAAGAAATTTGAGATGGACGAGAAGAAACCTTATCTACCTCATTGGAATGCCCCCAACGGATTTGGGATTGCAAGTGGATGAGATCCACTGCCATTTTCAGTTGAATTTGGCATCTTGTGTAGCTTGTGCTTTCCAATCGTCCCCTTCACTTGGTGCTCAACAACCACCATAGGTGTGGCAAATGAAACTTCCTCTCTAGTACTCAATCTCTTTGGAATAACCATTTCCAACCTCGGCCAGGCATTTACATCGATCAAGATTTTATTTAGTTCGGAGGGTAGCACTGCCATTTTGCCTATTTCTACTCTTACTCAAGCTAGCACACCTTCTCAACAATTGCATGCCTAACATCTACATACGATTCGGGCTACCAAGATTCCCACACAAGCAAGACCTTTCACAGTCACTTTCTCCATCACCAGAAAAATCACTAACCATGTCCAACTTGGCTGGACATCTATGATTATTCCAGCTTTGGACATCTTCATTCATTGAGGGGATCCATACCATGGAGCCCCACAAAATCTCTAGTAAACAACTTCTTTCAAGGTCCTTGGAGTCGATTGGATCAGCACAGAACCATTTCTGACCCCTCCACAGTAGAGAGTTGCTCATGGAACTCTTTTAAGAAAATTGTTTTTGCTGAGATATTGTTCCTCCTCTTGCAAGAACTTTTGCCCATGCTGAATCGTGAAAACAGTTCTCACACACATTCAAAAATTACAGAGCTTGGTTGTAGTAGAATGAAGAATAAAAAATATTTCCTTTTGCGTATTGAAGCTCCTCAGCTCGCACTGAATCTAATTCTTAGCCAAAGATCAAAGCTCTGGAGGACTCAAATGACTTGGATCAAAGACGACGAAGAGGGTTTTAGGGCTATGCTATGGTTTTTGGGTGGTTCGACTCACCTCCAAGCATTGCCTCATTAACTAGGGATCCAATCCTTTCGAAATTGTCGCCACTCGCTTGCCTTGCCCACCACCGACAGTCATAACCCAGGTTGACTCGCCTTTGCCCCCAAGTTCGTCTTCTCGTGCTCTGCAAACCAAACTGACCTTCAATCCACGCTTTCGTGCCGTTCTTTGCTCCACTTCAATCAAATGCTTCTATGCTTTAGGCAAATTGACCTCTCTCTTTCTCGTTCTTAAATCACACTGCTAGGGTTTTGAAGCCACCCATCTTCCATTGTTCACAGAAGACAGAGGTTCCCTCAAAAAGATGAACTACCATGGCCTATTTCGCTAGTTTCTCTCTGTTCGAGAGATAGCTGTTGATGTGGAGGATTGTGATTAGAATAGAGAAAAGAAGATGATGAAAACCTACTGATTTTTTCTGTCCAATACACCAACTATTGCAATGAGTAAAACCAAATTTATTGCATTTTTTATTTTGTTTCCAATTTAACAAAATTAAAATGGTTGTCTTTTTTAACTTAAAAACAATTTTTTTATCAGGCAAGCTCCAAACTTTTGTTTTGTATAAACAATTATAAACAAAAACCATGAAAAGCATGGAAAGAAAAACGAATAACATGGAGCACCTTTTGAGCTTTATGTAAATATGTATGGCCAATTTCAGTGTTGCTCTTATGGACGCCTATGGATCATGGATGTTTTGTGTGTCAAATTATTACTTTTTGGCCCTTGTATGGAGTATTTATTTGGCCTAGAATATTCTATTTAGTCAAAGCTTCCTAAGTTCTTAATTTCTAAAGTAATCTTTTGTAGTACTCCAACCAACATCGGTTGGTTAGTGAAAATTCTTCGGCTCTACAAGCCAATTTGCATTCTTTTCAATCTATTATACAATTCAGCTAAGTTGGATGGGATATGTATCCTCGATCCTACGGTTGGAGATTATTCGCCTCACTGAACTCGTCACCTCTCTGACACCGCCGCCCAAATGTCGCCTCATTGAACTCGTCGCCTCTCTTCTCTCAATGTCACTCACCGCAAAGGTCATTGTGCTTGCCCTAACCCTCCTCACCGCAGCTCGCTGCTCACCTTGATTTTTCCCCAACTCTTCAAAAGCAACGCAAAGGTTAGATTTCCCCTAAATCTCTCAATCATCATATATAAAAATGTTAGATTTTCCCCTAAATCCCCTAATTGAGTTCAGAGGACGTTTCATTTTTACTGAAAGTTCAATTCAATTTGTGTATTTTTTGTGTATTTTTTACAGGTTTAAAAGGTTCAAAAATACATGAAAGAGAGACACCTGAATTATAAGTTTTTTTATTAAAAAAAAGCACACACACAAACACCTACGTACATATAGATAGATAGATAGATAGATGACTAACAATTACCAGAGACTTCAAGCTAATCTCTTTTTCTTTTTGTTACCCCTAGATTCACACTCTCCAACCTTTCTGTTTCAAATACTTTTTCCCTTTTTACATTGTATATAACAGAATTTCCAAATTTGCTTTTCACGATTTGATATGCATTGCAGAATGCTTATTTGCTAAATAAGTATTCGATCCTTCAATTTATTGTATGTCATGCTTGATCGATACCCTTCAATAATGGAATTTTCCTTGATACCAATCAAAATGTATGTTGCTTAACTGTAAAATTACTTTGGGTGAATCTTGAATGGAATCGGAGGAAAGTCGGCAACTGTTTTTATGTACTTTTTGTTTTTCTTTAAATATTTCAACCTGGTTTCACAAAAGTATATTTGATCTAAGTCAAATATAGTTCTTGGATTTAAAAGATATAAAGAGAGAAAGATGGTCAGCTTACAACTAATGTTCATTACATTCCAGTCCCCTGATTCTCTCTGTAGAGTCAAAATGTGTGGCAAGATCATGTGGGGAAGGTGATGATAAAACTCCCCTTAAGACTCTTAGATTTATTTTGTGCTCGAAATAAGCCTACGAGGATGAAGTAAATAGTTTATTTTCTAAACTACACAAAAAAGATTATTCACGTGAACAATATGCATTTTGTTCATCAAACTAACGATTTTGTTCATCAAAAGTGAAGGGGATGCAATTTATTATTCAATGATTATAAATACTTTTTAATTCTTATCTCACTCTATCTAATCCATCTCACGTAACAAACATAGACATCGAATATTCAGTTTCCAATGATCAAAAATAATTTTTTATTCTAACCATTTTCTTATTAAAAATTTCTACCTGAATAAAATGGCATTAGTATTTTTGTTTAAAAAAAGAAATTCTGAAATAAGGATTACTAAAAAATAGATAACTAAAGCAGATTAGTATTTTTATTCAAATACAAACACCCATGAGTATAGCTACTTGGTTATTCTAAAATTCCTTAAACAAAATTCTTATTTCCATTGTGAGATGAGTTTTGCTTGATGAATATGCTGTGTACATAGTGGGTGATCTATGCTCAGTAAACGTATAGTTGAACTCAAAATTTAGAAGAAATACATGAAGTTTGAGCCAAAACTATCTATGCTCAACCATCTTGATGATTAACAGCTGAGTAATTTCAAAGTTCAAATAGCATGGACATTGAAATGAGAAATGATGTGCTCTCTTTGGTGCTCTACTGGGATCTTTCATCGAGTTTTTTTTTTTTGTGCCTGTGCGCGCGCGCGGATGGGGCGTGTTCCTTAATGTTGCATAAGTATTAGAACAAAAATAAGGTCAACTGAAAATTTGTGTGGAAATTCTTTTGTGTTATGAAAAAAAAAATCAATTTACTAAAAAAGTTGCAGTTCAAGGTTTACATGAATAGTCACAATAGGTTAAGTTTGTCATCTAATCTATTAGGTCAAGAATAAACCATCTTAATAATAACTGTTCAGAGCAAAAAAAATAAGTGTCGAAGAGATTAGGGATTCTGGCATTTCGATTAAAAACTTGCTCAATTTTTTTGTTGGGATTTCAATGCAAAAAAATCCATAAAAGTT
Organism: Heliamphora exappendiculata; assembly: GCA_034768845.1. Taxonomy (NCBI): domain Eukaryota; kingdom Viridiplantae; phylum Streptophyta; class Magnoliopsida; order Ericales; family Sarraceniaceae; genus Heliamphora; species Heliamphora exappendiculata. The sequence continues at coordinate 1,810 of JAOTRH010029842.1, read as the reverse complement.
TAATTTTTGCAATGCTTCCCAATAGAATGTTCTAGGTCCCTCCATATCATCAATTGTACCTGTTTGAAGTATCCAATTAATCCTATTACCAAATCCCTTTCTTTTTGTACAGGTAATAGGTGCTATCAAATGGAGAATTTTTTGCAAGCATACCCCCTGTTGTCCCTGTTCAATCTGATCAAGAGGTGTGATAGGATTTTTTAAGTTTATTTGTACAAAATTTAGTCTTTAGATTCTTTATTTGGTTTCTAAAACACGTTACAAACTACTCATTATAGTTCAATTTTTTGGAGTGTTGAATTAGGATCAATTTCTTTGAAAATGGCTGCAGATGACTTTTGCGGTTTCAAAACTAGATATATTTCTAAATAATCTTGCATGATGTATTCTAAGTGTTCATAGTTACGTTTAAGAAACAATGAGAATTGAATTTTTGAATTATGTTGTGTTATTAAAGTGATTGAATAGTATTTTTAGGTAGGCACAAATGATTTAAGTTGAGGTCTAATATTTTTTCCCCTTTATTGATGTCTAAGTTCATTAAGGTTAGGGTCAAGTGATTTAAGTTAGGGTCAAATTATGTTAACGTCTTTTTAACATGAATTATTATTAAAAAATAAGTCTTGACAACTATTTGTATCTCTTCAATCAATTAAGAGTAGCTTATGATATTTATAAGCAAAGTGATTTGAATTCTCATAAGAAATTGTCCTATTTGTAACTTAACCTAGAATATCCAATCACTGGGAATTGTCCTCAATTACTTTTCTGTTAATTCTGATTTCTCATTCCAGTTACCATATTGTTCTCATAAGTTGTCCTATTTCACCATATTGAAAAAACCAAGCACTCAACATTATCAAATATCAAGTGCGTTTTCAAACAACATTCTTTAAGGTAAGTGACTATAATTTTTTTTTTCCGAAAAATTACTCTTAGGTCCTTAAAGTAGCAATGATTTTATTTTTCATCCACTAACAAAAATTTTAACACGGGAGATCCAGTTTTAACACGCGAAATCCAACTGGACCCTAGAACAAATAAATTTATCTGTGCATTTTCAAAACATGTATAAAGCGCACAGATAAATTTATCTGCCTTGCATAAATAAGCATACAGATAAATTTATCTGTGTACTTTATACGTGTTTTGAAAAGGCACATAGATAAATTTATCTATCTTGCATAAATAAGCATACAGATAAATTTACCTGTGTCTTTATACGTGCTTTGAAAAAAAACGCTATTCTTCATACAGATAAATTTATCTGTCTGCTAATATATACAAGGCAGATAAATTTATCTGTGTACTTAATACATGTTGTGATAATGATCACAAATAAATTTATCTATATAAAGAACGCAGATAAATTTATCTGTATAACAAAACAAATAAATTTATCTGTTTGTATTAAATTTATCTGTGTTGTAGGCGATTGGATTTTGCGTGTTAAAAATTTTATTGGTGGACCTTGCGCATTAAAACTTTTTTTTTGGACCTTTGGCAGAAAACCTCCTTTTTCCCCTTCTTTTGTTGTCAAGTATATTGTTGTCTACCAAGTTAAACTTTTGTTTATCTCAATTCCAATTTGGGCATCTAAATTTTAGTTTCAAAAAGAGGAATGCTACCACTGTGAAGTTATTGTATATCGATACTGGCCTACTGGGTAAGTTTGTCTTCAACCCTGCTTTCTCATTGATTCAATTTTGTTGACTTGATGCCATTAGTTTGGTGCTTAGAATCATGACACCTTATAAGAAAGTGTTGGCAAGTCAATTTTGGGTCTCTCTGTGTGCGCTTGGTTCTTTTC
>JAOTRH010029831.1:0-21203 GCA_034768845.1 Heliamphora exappendiculata | reverse complement strand
CCGTTGTGTTGAGTTAGTGGGATGAATTGAATAGAACTAGGGGATATGAGCGTCGACTAATTTTTTTTTGTCTATTTGGGATTAATAATTTTGCATTTATTTTGTGGGACTCAAACTAATAATTCAATTTATGCCGTACTATTCTCGAGATAATTAATACCAAAATCTCTCTAAGTATTATTAGTAATTTAGTACTAAGTTTTGGATTATATTTTTTTTCTATTTTTACAATGCTTAGAGCAACTCCAACAAGCCCTTACAATGACTTAGGCTTGCTACCTATTCTAACTAGCCAATATTATATTTCTATATCTAACAAGATCTTTAAATGGTTCTTTATTTTGACTATTCTCCTTTTGACTAGTTAAATTTAGATAGTCTTCATGGCTATCTAAATTATATAAAGGGTAATATATGAAACAAATCTAAAAGTTTAAATAACTAGTTAAATTTGGAATGTATATATAAAAAAGTGGCTAGGCAAAATAGAGATAACATTTTTTTTTGTACTTTTAACCAGCCAAAATAGTTAGTAGTGGTAGAGATGCTCTTACAATAACTATACATTCCTTATTTCATTTTTATCTTGCTCTAACTAAATATTAATTTTTTTCTTTTAGTGTGTACATAATTTTATTTATCTCTCCTATCCAATTCAAAATAACAAATTCAATTAGCCATCAGGAACAACATTTTAGACCAATATGAATTTGCCTCTAAAATTTTATTCCATGTACATTTGTTTTCTCGGTTAAAATCATATTTTGTCCGCATTGTGAATGATTGCCGCTAGGAGAGCTTTAAATTATTTTTTTGCCCATCACACGTAATTACAATTACGTGAGTTTCACATCTTAGGTAAAGTCATCGTGTGGCTCTCACAAAAAATTTATATAATCTTACATTATTGTGTGGTTTTCGTAAAAAAAAAAACAACTTATCACACAACGTTGACATGTCATTGGAATAACGAATAATTGTTCCATTAATGGAGATGGAGAGCCGCCGGCCGCCAGCAGCCAGCAGCCAGCAGCCACAGTTCAATCATGGAAGCAAACTCGGTTCGCATCTTATAACAAAGGAACTGATAGACGGAAGTGTCCATAGAAAAACAATGCTTTTGCTGGCCAAGTTGTATATCACTATGTTCTGTTTCGTTTGAGATATCTAAAAAATCAAGCTTTTAAAAGTTTTTAATAATAATAATAATAATAATAATAATAGTTAAATTATTTGAGATAATAAGTTTTAAGATTGCTTGAAATAATTATTTACATATTTTGTTTTTGTTTATATTTTTAATGTGCTCTTACCTTTTATTTTTAAGTTGTAGCATTTGAGATGTTTTTTAATATTTTTTTTTTTAAGAAAGGAATTGAATTTTTTTTATCAATGATATTATTGTCATTTCATATAATAAAAAGCTATAAGTATACAATGAGTATTTTAAAGGTACCAAATAGTATAAATTTAAAAATATTTTTTAAGTTAAAAGACAAGCTTTTTATAATCCCAAACAGGCACAATTTCATTCACAAATCATCATTGTTATGTAAATTGCTATATTTGAATAAATTAAACAAAAATGCAAAAATATTAATTGGTCTGATCATATCGTGTGATGAAAATCACATAAAATTTATTAATAAACTAGTGTTGTTGCACGTGGCATGCATGATAATTCATGTCAATCATTTAATTTTATGTTTTGTATTATTAATAAATGGTACAATATATTTTATTTTTGACATTGAATTAGCATAGATTTTGTGCAAGTTATGAGCATAAATATTGTCTTAAACTTCTTTCATTAGTTACTAGTGATTTTGCGTTATTTACTTGTACAAATTGATGAGCAATATGTACTTATCAAAGAAATTAGCTTTTTAAATGTCTCATAAGTATTTTTTGGGAGCTTGTAAATGCACACCACTTTAGTAACTGCAATTTTTATTTATAAATATATAAATAATTATCCATTATGTACAAGTATTTTAATTGTTTTTAGCAAAATTGTGTGTGTATTCCGAGTTTTTTCAAATAAATAAATTAAGTAAGACATAAATTAGAAGTATGAAATACTCTATTTAAAAAATCATTAATGAAAAATATAGAAATGAAAAAAAAAATTGATAGAACATGCCAAAAAGTAAATCACTTCATGAACATTTAAAAAAAACTAAAACAAAGCAAGACAGGTTAGAAATCCAAAATATCTAAATTAAAAATTAAATGAAAATTATATATAAAGATAACCCCCCCCCCCCCAAAAAGTTATATTTATGAATGGTAAAAATCAAACTAAAGAAGCTAAAGTATGCAAGGTATGTTCTAGAAATTCAAAATATCTAAATTTTAAAATTAAATTAAAAAATTTATAATAGACTAAAAAATTAAAAAATACATGAAAAACAAAAATAAAAATTAAAAGGTGAACCTCTCAAATGAAACTCAAACTTATTATATAGAATATAGATTATTATATGAGATATATGAAAAGAGAGTATCAAGACGTGCAGCTGAGGTGGGTGGGGCGGCTATTCTTAAATAATTATTCGGTGTTTTTAAAATATTATGTGATAAATTTGTGAGATATTTTTATTTAATATGGTAGTAATAAATTTTACGATAAGAACATAACGACTTTTGTTAGGTGATTAAGAGATAAAAGATGATCCACATTGTATAAATTATGATTATTTATTTATTAAAAATACTATGTGGCATCGTTTTCATAATATTTTAAAAGTATCTAATAATTTTTTCTAGTTCCCACCTTCACCGGATAAAGTCTTATCCTCTACAATTTATGAAAAATGATATGTATACATACATACATATATACATATATATTTATATATATATATATATATATATGTTTAATATTTTATGATTTTTGGCTCAATTTACGCATACTTTCATTATTTTTTAAAAGAAAATTAATATTATTTGTTAGCTAGGGCCTAAGTAAAACTGAGATAAAATCTTATATGGAATAGTCTCACAAAAGTTAATAATTTTTAGGAAATTTTGAACACAATATCTTAAAAGCAACAAACCTCCAACATTTTTAAAATTTATAAAATGCTATTAATATTTAAAAATGTATTAGAAATATACAAATATGGTGATGGTAATAAAATTTATAAGAACTTAATATTATTTAATTTATTTTTTCATGTGCTTTTTAGTGTATATAATATTATTATTTATTGATATGTTGTGTAATATTGTTCTCTGTCTCTGTCTAGAACACTATTGGTTTGTAGTAAACACTATTAATGGGTATTAGATCCTCCCCCTTTTCCCTTTCATAAATAGAATGAAGGTTATGCTGAAGGAAGCTTATAATAGACACGGCCATCGTACATAGGAGGGAAAATAGAATTTCTTTTTTTATTTTATTTTTTTAAAATAGAGAAAGCTGTGATATGTTTACTAAAAAAAAATTCCTTTGTAGTGAATCATTTATTAAAAAAATGATAGTGAATAGCCAAACTAGTTAACTGAGACTTTTTTCACATATTAATAAAAGATACCAAGTCGAAAAGAGAAACTCGAAAGAATTTTTCTCAAAGAGACGGCAAAAGAATACACGAAGATCAGTTTGAGAGCTAACGGCACCTTATGAATTACTATAGGCATTTGTGAGTGTTTGGGTGCATGTGTTTTGTTCATATTCATACCCAGGTAAGTAAAAAAATTATTCCTAACGCAATCACTTCTATCTTTTTTAGATGTGATTTTTTTTTTATCAATTTTTCTTGGATGCGTGTTAGAAGATAAAAAAAATTCAATATCAATCTATTTTTCGAGGTAAATTTTTTTACTTTTACACATATTAATTACACTTTATATAAATAACAATAAATTAGTTATCAATTATCCAAAGCTCACTAGTTTTTTTAAAAATATTTTAAATAAAATAAACATGTTTAATAACAAATCATAAAAGAGTTGGGTCAATAAAGTTTTACTTTAATCATAATGGCTTGAAAGTGACTATTAGTTCTATATTCTAAGAAATGATCAGTCTATTGAATTAGTGGTAAGAAAAATACAATCTGTTTATCAGGCAATAGATAATAAAAAAATAATACATAGATATATAAACAAAATAGATTAATATACGTGAATGTAATAAAGTTTATTTTCATGAAACTATTTTTCACCATCTAATAAACAATAAATAGTAGAACTGTTATATATTTTAATAACATATTGCAACCTTTAAGCATCTTTAATAGTACTTGCTAAGCACCACAAATGAAAATGAAAATTTTAGAAATCAATAATAGTGTTCTATATTTTAAAATAGTATATATATATATATATATATATATATGTGATTTTATTACAAATAACAAATGAAAATATTATGTGATGAATCCCATCAAAAGAAAAATAAATGTAAACCAAATTTCAATTATCATCAAATTAGAATGACGCACAATAAATAGTCCTATTTCATCTCTCTTAAAATTTTAATTTTTTTTGAATTTATTTTACCTTTTCTGATTTTTTACACTTTGACCAGTTATTTTATTTTTTATATCCATAATTAGTTGACTAAAAAATTTAAAATATACAAACATTAATCAAAATTCTTTCTTTTCTAATTACTTTAGAAGATATCTAGAAAGTATGAAAAAAACTATGAACCAAATTCTTAAAAATACTTAAAAACAAAAAAGAATCTAAAGAAAACTACATTTTTAAGCACTTCAAATTAATTGAATATTTTCCCTTATATTATATGAACTCTTAAAAACACGCGGTCAAACTTTGAGCACTTGACCATGTTTCTTCCAACGTCAGCACCAACATCAGCATTAGCCTACAGGCGACGGCTGACAGCAAAAGGCCCGGATCCTCTACATCACTGTTAAATATACAGTGGTGTTAAAACTAATAAGTTATAGATTAATGTTTATAGTAAATATTGTGAGTATTTAAAAATATGATAAGCTTCTAATTGAAAGTAATTATTTATAAAAAAAATAATTATAACTTATAGTAATAATTATAAATATATAAAAAATTTAATAATTTAATATTAAAATTAATAACAAAAAATTAAAAATTATCCTCAATATCTTAGCCAAATACCACGTATAAATCCCATAATATAGATGAATGAGTGTGTTTTGTTGGCTAAATTTATCAGGTAAACACTTAATTTAGCTTCTCTCCGATTCTTAAGAAGGATAGATCGATTCATATAAATAAATTTGAAGTCTAATTGGCTTACTTGAATAGTTTGAGTAATTCATTTTATTGTTTTTTTAATATGTAGATTATTTATTTAAAAAAATTAAATTAATTTATTAAGTGTTTCAATAAATTATATTTTTGTTAAAAAATGAATATAATGAAATTTAGGCTTGGTTAACTTTTGTAATAGAAATATAATTAGTTCATATATTTAACGATATACAACGTATTTAATTTGTTTTATAGAGGGTCTATACACTAAAAAAATAAAATAAATAATTTAAATCATTAAATATACTTATTTTAAACTTAAAATTGACTCAATAGGATAGGTATCAATTCTTGGATGGAAAGAAGGCTCCTTTTTGAATTTCACTAATACTACACATCTAAGAAATTTATCTAAGATTAAAAATTAATATTTTTGAATCACTTGTGGTATAACTTACATATTATACAATTAGATTTAAATTATTAATTTTAAATTCGAGGTAAAATTCTTAATGCTTTTTAAAATAGGTAGCATTTATTTGATTCATGTTGCCTCTACTAGGAGAAATTATTTAATGGTAAAAAACGCTATGTCACCATTGAGATAGCATGTTCAATTAATACATATACATTATTTATTCATAATTTAAGGACCAATATTAAAAAGACAAACAAACAATATGGCTATTTAGAAAAATGCTAAACAAAGCCCACTGGGCATTGTTTAAGGAGAGAGAGAGAGTGGAGAGAGAGATGTCAACCCCATTTTAAAAAAAAAAATTGAGTAGCGCCCCTCTCGATGCTACACTCCCCGACACACACCACACCCTCGCCGTCGCCACCTCCGGTGGCCGTCACCGCCATCTTCCCCCACCTCGTCGTTGTCGTCGCCGACGTCCTCCGGCTCCTCTCTTGTCCCTCTCTGCGTCTCTCTCTCTCTGTTCATTCTCTCTCTCTCTATATATATATATATATATCGCCCTCTACCACCGGTCCCCACCCCGCTGTTGTCGGCGGCAGCGACAATGGGGTGGGAGGAGGCGATGGTGACGCCACCGGAGGCGGCGACGGCGAGAGTATGGTGTGCCGTCAGGGAGTGTGCTGCTCCAGTTTAATTTTTTTTAAGGGATGATATATATATCTCTCTTTCTCTCCTCTCTCCTCTCTCTCCTTAAACAACGCCCATTGGGCGGTTGTTAGCGGAACCGTTCTAATAATACTTTTTCGTCCTTAGATTCCCGAACTCCCATCCTTTTGTCGTTTTGTTAGTTGGTCGATCAATTCTTTTTGGAGTCTCGTGCATTATCATCTCTTTTGCTTGCATTCTATGTATATTTATAATATCTATATAAATATAACATATCATTTGGGAGTAATGCTATAGTATTGATCGTATTTAGTGATTCAATTTGAATATTATATAATGTGACATTTCATGCGTAGTGTTTATATCACTTTGTGGTTCACTATTTATTTTTAAGTATCGCACATGAGATGCCGTTTCAAACGATACTTAAATATGGTCACAAAGACATGGCCATTATAGTATTATTATTACTTTGGTATGAATATACTAAATTTAATTCATTAATTCACACTTTTATTATTTTAAAATGACTCTTTAAAAGAATTATATTTTGTGTTGTTCTATATTGTTATAATTGCTTATTCAATAATTATATGGGTAAAAAAAAAATTATATGACTTTTATAATTTTTTTTTTCAGACTCATTTATTTCAAATCTTACTTTTAAATATTGTATTTACTTTAATTTTTTCTTAATTTAATATTTTCTTATAACAACTTAAATATTAGGTGTGCCGCGAACGCTAGCATATACATATCTAAACACGGTATTTTTATTTATTAATCAGATTATATTGTTATGTATTTTGTTCCATACTTAGGCCTTGTTTGGAAATTAGCTTTAAGCTGACTTAAAGTGAGGCTTTTTTTTTTTTTTTGCTTAAAATTTAAAAAGTCAAAAAGTCTCATTTTTTAACTTAAAGGTTTTTAGTTGTTTTGGTTTGTAGATAATTTTGTTTATATTTTTTAAAAATATCACAATTTTTATTTTATACATTTATTTTTTTATAAAAATTATATTTTTAAAATTATTCGTCAAAATCTATCAAACAAGATTTATATTGAATATAAAATTATCTAAAAAAATAAAATTTTTAAAAATTATAACAACTTTAAGCAAATTTTTTTATCATTTGACTTAAAATTACTTTAATAAGCTTTTGGCTTAAAGTCACCTCAATCATCTTCCAAATAAACTTTTAATCTTTTGGGATTAAAGTAGTTTTAAGCAAAAAAATCTGACTTAAAATCAAATTGTCAAACGAAATGTTAATATTATTTGTTTAAATGTTCTAATCGTTTCTTCAAAACTAAGTTTATTATTATGTATTATCTTGAATATTTAAAATTGATATCATTCACATATAATTTATTTAATGAGTAACAATTAAAATTAATTAAATTTTATTATATTATTGCGCACACAATGCTAGATCCGACTGCTAGTGCATATATAAATACGGTATGGTCTTGAATCTTGATCTTATTATATACATTTCTTGTCTGGTTTGTAATTGTAACACAAAACAAATACTTAAGATTGACCATGGAATCACGATCCTTCTCTTCTTCCTCTTCCTCTTCCACCAATCCCAACCCATATTCATCATATCCACAACAAGACCAGAAACCCAAACTCCCACCACCACCCTCCTACCGATCTGCGCTTCATTCCGTCCGTAAGCTTCCGGCGGCAAAGCCTTGCAAGAAACCCATCGCGCCACTGCCGCCAACCCTACCCAGAATCTACAAGGTGAATCCCGTAGACTTCAAGCAACTAGTTCAGAAGCTCACGGGAGGGCCCGACTTCAGATCTCGGCGCCGCCTCCAAAGCGTGGCACCGCCGCCACTTAGCCTCTCCGCCACTCCGTTATTATCTTATGGCGGTGAAGCCGCAATCCTGGAGCTCTTCCCCTCGCCCAACAGTACAACGCCGCCCTTGTCCGCCACTTACCGGGACCTGAGGACTGATCAAACACTGGACACGATGCCGTGGAAGCCATCAGATAGCTTCGATTTTGGTGCATTAAGTCCCTTGGGGTTCAGTTTGTCGCCGTCGTCTCATGCGTGGTGTTCCTGACTTCCTTCCTTCCCTCTTCTGAGTCCGGGAACTCTATACTCTTAATTTGGAGCCAGCGGAGCAACGGTTCTCGGGATTAAAACACGTATTAGTACCGGTAATACAATTATGTATCAATTAATATCAAATAATATTTACGAATATATTATCAAATATCAATCTCAGAGTTTCAAAGTTTGAATAAATTTTGTAACTGTCAATATTTTAAACGTAAGGGGAGCCCGAGATTGCTCTCCCCTTTCTTCAGTGTCTTCCACTTTTCGTTTCCTTTCCAATCTCTCTCCACTTTGAGTGATTAGTTTAGAATGGATTCTGAGTTTACATTTTTACGTAAGAAAGTATGGGTGTTTAGCATTACCATTTAATTTTCACGATAAAGTGGCAATTGTGATAGGATTTGCTAGAGAACAAGCTAAATTATTTGGACTTCGGTTTTCTTTAACTTGTGTGTGATCCCCAAGAAGCATTTGGGTTTTGGCTTGCATGTTTCGTTAACGGTTCACTTGTTTTGGATGATTTGGATTGAAAAGAAAAGAGACTCACTCTCTCTTTTGCATATGTTTTGATAGTATAATACAACAAGAAAATTGAAGAAAATCTAAAAGCTTCAATACACACTCTATATTTGGGGTATATAGTATGTATTTTTTATAAAAATTTATCACACAGATTTATAACTAAACTACAAAAATTCATAATAAAAAATTAGCAATAATAAGAATTAATAAATTTAACCATAAAAATTCATAACAAAAAACTATATTATTCACAGTCCACAAATTCTTATTTTACATTTTAAATATTTTATAACTTTAACCACAAACATTCATAATTTTAACTCTAAAATCTCATAAGTGCGTATTATGCACTCAAAAATGTGGTGTGTATTAAGGCTTCTTCCTTTCTTAAAAGCCACTTTTTTAATATCTTCAAAAGTTGGAGAGAAAAGAAAATATACAATTTGCCAATTTGTAACATATCGCCTCTCTTATTCGCAAAACAAAAGAGAAGATAGCGCTTTTTGTAGTTTTTGCCTGCATTTAGTTGTCCAAATAAACGAAGACCTAGCTAGGTGTTAGGTTGTGAATAAAACGCTTCCTTACTAATGTAGTGTACGAGTTCCTTACTCAAGATTGACGAATATTATTGTTGCTAGTTGTGGTTTTCTCTTTTTCTATTCTTCTACCACCCATAGTAATAAAAGAAGGAATAAATTCCAGGAAGAGAATGACAACACCTCTTCTTTAATTCTTCAACTCTCTTTTCTCTCCAAGCTTAAATTATACGTTTCTTTTCTCCCCTTGTTCCCAATTTAATTTAACTAATCGATGCTTCTTTTCTTTGGTTTTTTTAGGTCCTTCGAAAAATAATCGAAGCTAGCTTCTCTTTGTTTTTCTTTTTTTATTTTTTCTTTTAGTTTAGCGGTTAGAGGTTTTCAACTCAGTTTACGTCTATTTCAACTAATTTCTTCTCCGATTCGATTAAAGGCAAACTATTCGCGCCGAGACCACAGATTTCATGAGAGATAAAATACAAATTTCCCGAGATCTAAAACTTCAGCAGTGTCCAGTTCCTGTGGTCAGAGAAGGTTTGATTAATTAGTAGGAGTCTTGGTAAATTAAATCATGATCCCAGCTCTTCTTGTTGGAGTTTTAGTTAACGAACCTCCGATAGGACGTCAAGATAAGCAATCGCGAACACAAACAAAGAATAAGAACGAAAAACGATCACAAAAACAAGAAATACAAAGTTTACGTAGTTTGACAATTATATTTACGTCCACGGGTGCTACAGATTTTCACTATGTAGAGCAAATATACAAGTTACAAGACCCTTAAGCTTATTTTCGTGCGTCATACAAGTCTCTCTAGCCAACACAAGCTCTCAATTCTTCTCAAAACAATATAAAAACCTTAATAATAAAACAAGTCATGGCGGCGGCGCTTGAGCGCTCGTCGAGCGCCTTGCAAGCACCCTCCATTGGAGACCTTAGGCTGGTCTGGCGCTTGAGCATCTCTTGAGCGCTCCATTCTGGACTTTTGCCGCTTAAGCGCCTCTTGAGCGTTCCATTCCGTGCTCTGGTACTTATTAAAACTCCACACATCCTAACACTGCCACCGTGAAAATCTGATTAGGAAAGTACTAAAAGTTTCAAGGGTACTACCAATTATGTTGACAAATTAAAATACTTAGTTTGGTGGTCTGTCTTCTAGTCTGGTGAACATGAGAAACAAACACGTGAACCACAATTTTATACTACAAAAACCAAGCGGTTCACATTTGACCACTTTCACAATTTGATGCACAGCGGAATAAGTCAATTGTCATGTTTCTGCAGTCGGCAAATTTTTCTAGCGAAATTCTTTTGTGAAAGCGCTTAGTTTCTCTTCTGGATATAAATTGAAGGATGATTTGTTTGAAACAATATCTTTCCAAAATTAATAGTATAAATTTTAGCTATTTATTAGATCACCCAAACCCATCATAGGATGGCATTAGTTGTCAATGTGATGAAAATCCCACATTAGCTTGTTGCGCAAAGGCCAGCAGCCTGCATTCAACTAACCAAACCAAATGTATGGTCAAGATTTATTTGGAGCATTGTAGGAAATGACACACAAAAATTAGTCCTCTGTCCCCATTATGGTTTAGAAAGGACAGTGACCTGTCTAGAGTTGCTCCTGCTCATTGCCTTGGATCCCCTTTGGCCATGTTTGGAGCAGTAGACAATAAGATTGAATTCAACTATTAGTCCACAATATGTCACAATATCATATTTGTTTTTATAAAAATTCTTTTAAATTATTTATCCCGTCTTCTCCCCAAACAAAGGATAACTAAGTCTCATTCAGGTTTTAATTAAAGTGTTTGAAACGTTTAAAAGGTAGAGTTTTTTTTTTGTTTTTTTTGGTTGAGAATTTGATTTGACATATATATATATATATATAGATTTCTCTTAATTAGAGGCATTAGAAAAGTAAAAAAACATCAAAAAAATGGAAAAAGTCAATTTTAAAGGGGAAATGTAACAATTTTTTTGTTTATAGTGAACTTTCTAGTGAACTTTTTTACTCAAGCCAAAACATCTTTACTTTTAAAACGTCACTAGTTAAGAGTAATTAGAAAAGGTTTATTTTTTTTATCACAACATTATTTAATTTTAAAACAAAGAGAGTAATTTTGTTTTAGAAAATTACGCTTTTCAAAAGGGCCAATCAGGCCTTAAGGATTTGAGGCAAAAATGCACCAAAAGGTTTAAAAGTGAGGGACTTGAAGCCAAGTTCATTGTAAAGTGAGGGACTTGAAGCCAAGTTCATTGTTATATATATATATATATAAAACCAAATAGGTGTATTTTATGACATTCTCATCTAAGAGCATTTTTATCACAACATTATTATTCTTATCTAATCGTTTATAAGAACAAGCAAAAGATTTGATTAAGGGCATAAAATAAGTATATATATTAATTTGAAGAATTTGATATTCCAAATCAATTAGTTATGAAAATGTGAATTCGAGCAAATTCAGTCTTGAACTCCAAATATGACCCTTGGACCAATGGAAAAGCATGAAAAGTCGAGGAGAGACCACAGACCCTGATGGGAAATTAAGAGGAACAGACCTGACAGAAAATTAAGAGGAACATGCAAAGTTGGCAACCTCTCAGTGGGACATTACTTGGAAGCTGTTTGGTTGGAACCAGCTTCCAAGCCAAGTCGGGGACATCTCACTAATAAAAAAAGAAAGAAAAGAAATAAGAAGGGGGCAAAATCGATGCTCTCCCTTTTGGCGAGTAGATGAACTCTCTTCGGTTTCTGCGCAGCCATCCAGAATGAAACTTCTTTATATATGATAGGACCTTTCTTATCTTATTCATTTAACTGCGGAACAAGACCTGAACCGAAGCATATAGATCCGGAATAGATTTGTACTTGCAAGGAGAGAGGAAGCTTCCGAACCACCGGTTCCGGCTAGAAAGCAATCACTCGGCAATGAACACTGACTGAAAGCAGCCCAGAATGAATACCTACCCCTTAAGGGAATTGAACCTGCGTCTTTGACATGAAAAGATGTTGTTCTAACCATTGGACCCAATAGACTGAACTAAGTCAAGAATTCAGATATTAAATGTGGGAAAATTGCACATGTTCCTTTGTAAGGAGATGAGGGTTTCATTATCTGAAATTTCAATATAAACAAGGGTATGACATGACTTTAAACCCGCAGAAGATAGATTCAAAAAAATAAAACTCTATACAGAGTATAGATGGTGTAATGCATATGAGAGATGTTTAACACAGTAATACAACGTAGATACGGAGGAACTTACATACGGCATATATAAGAAAGAACTAAAATTTTAAGCTAGTCCAATTTGACCAATTCCTGGGGATATCTTAGCCAGTATTCAGCGGACTCTAATTTACTAATTAATATACAAATCAGTAACAAGGTTTTGGAGTTACCATTTATAGAAGAGGATAAATTGCAACTGTTTGACTAGGATCCTAGTTATCCCAATAGTTCCGTAGCTGTGACATGTGCAAAAGCAGCTCATCTCTGCCCAAACCAGTGGCACTGCTGGTCATGATCCATGGTGGATGTACCCGGTAATCTCGCCTCATCAGCTCTTGAAAATTTCTGATGTTTTCATCAGGCCTTTTCCCTTTACCCGCCTTCATCTTGTCGCATTTTGTGAAAACAAAAGTCATTGGTATCTGAAAGAAAAGGCAGAGAGGCATAAAAGTTAATAGAAATGACAGAATTTAAGCTCATGCATTGATAGTATTTCCGATAGGAGTATCAGGAAGGCAGCTAGAAATTAGATACAAGTGTACATTGTTCCGTCCAAGCCAATTAGCACAGTCAAGGTCAATCTTTTGAGGTGGTACACTAGCATCGATTAGAAGTAGAATGGCAACTAGGGTTTCCCTATTCAAAAAATAGCCTTTGGTGAACGCGGACCAATCCATTCGGGCAGATTCTGGGGCATTAGCAAAGCTGTAAGCAAGTAAAATCTAATGAGATATAGGGCTAACCAGCATAGCATCAAATTTTACTGCAAAATATTCACTGATGTCACAAAAAATCAATAAGTTAATTGAGAAGTGCTTAATGGCAGACAAGAACAGAAAGATTGCCCTTGTCAGTTATTTACGCTCCTGAAAACATAAACCATTTCCACCAAACTCAATAAAAATACTTCTTACATAAGAATCTGTAAACCAAATAAAAAGTTCCCCTGTTGAAATCAACAAAAAACTATATCAATTAATTGTGTTGAGGGTCAATGCCTTATTTCAGGATTTCATCGAATATGAAAATGTTCGAACAAACAATAAAATATAGACAAGAAATAAAAATTGAAAACTAATAAAAAAGATTTTATTAAATATCAAGATAATGATAATAAGTACAAAGACACCAGAAATAAAAGTTGGCCTTCACCTATAGTTGCTCGCCAAAGTGTTGAACATTCAAGATAATGATAATAAGTACAAAGACACAATAAATAAAAGTTGGCCTTCACCAATAGTTGCTCGCCAAAGTGTTGAAAATTCCCTCTTGATAATCTTCGAAGAACAATCTACATTACACTACTTTTATGATTTAAATTTGATTACTCCTACTTCTAGATAAAATTCACTGTTAGATTGTTAAAGTGTAGGATGAATACATTACAAAAAATTATAGAAATTTTTTTTATAAATAACTACTTATAACTACTAATAACTTTTCTAAACAAACAATACTCCTACGATGCTAAATGTCATTTGAGTATCTCTTATTAACAGCCATGTTCTTGTATTTGATTGTCACTTGTCATCTTTCAAATCTTCCATGACCATTAGATATTATCTTCAATCAAGAGTTATTCCTACAAAGCCAAGTGTCCAATAAATAACTTCTATTAACCGTTATGCTCTTTTCTATGCTTAATGGGAATTGCTTGTTATTTATTACTTATTCAATTATTATTGACTTGGGTAGTTATTGAATATTTTAAAGTAATGACAAAATGAATTAACTCTTATTTTTGATATAGCTTTATAAATAATACAATACTACAAATTATAAATATAAATTTTTTACAAGCGTATCCTAATCGTATCCGTATCTAACTTTTTTTGATTTTGTCGTATCACTGTATTCGTACCGTATCCGTATCCCATATCTGTGCTTCCTAGAATACTCCATCGCCTGGATACTCCCTAGCTAAGATTATGAACAAATATTGCCACGTGACACTGCAAAATCACACATCAAAAGAACACCGTGGCCATTGTGTCCCATGGCTCCCAAAAAGTGGATACAAATACCTACTGTACCAATTGCTTTGTTTTGGCAGCAAGCTGTTTATCATGACTCCCAAAAAGTGGATATAAATACCTACTGTACCGAATGCTTTGTTTTGGCAGTAAACTCTTTACTAGGTGATTTATGTATGCATTCTAACATGATTTTGAATTATAAAAGTCTTACAACAATTAGGCTTTCAAAATCACTATCAAACAGTTTACTAGGTGACTTATATATGCATCTTTAGTTAAAAATATTAACGTAGCCAAATTTAGAATTATCTTTAGTTTAGAACCTCATTAAAGTTATTTTGAATCTGCAGAAAGTTATCCCGACTAGAATTCCTCTTATAAGCCACGGATCCAAGTTTGCCACCCAAACCTTGTAAAATATAGCAGTGATTTTGGCAGTACAAATCTGGAGGGTCTTCCAGCCGGGTCGGTAGGAGACTTTCGGAAGGCCTGCAAAGATGTTCGCCAAGGTCTTCCAGGTTGATCTACAGTGTTCTCCCCCCTACATTGGAGACCAGGTATGTGCATCTTTGTTCGAAGGTTCAGACTTCTCTTTTCTGGTAATAATGGAGACCGTATTGTCACGGCCTAGGGTTTTCCAAGGCAACCGTGTGGCACTTAGACGCTCAAACTCAATTTTTTGTGATGCTAAGTAAGCCTATCACCTAACAACACTCCGATAGTAGGAACAGAAAATGAGAGGCATGAAGTAGAGAGGAGCTTACAACTTGAGAGACTTGATGGGTCATGGGTGCCTTGTAAAAATGAGGCCACCCCCTTTATATAGCCACCTAAGATTACAGTGGATGGCTTAGATTTTATCATGTGTCAACGATTTAATGGTGAGAAAAATTCCAGAACATACTCTAAAAGCTTCCCACCTCCATACTAGAATAATCTATGCTATTCTAGAATACTCTTTACAAGTCTCTAATATATTTACAAATGCTAGATAATTCTAGAGTTCTCTAGGTTTCTCTAGAACATTCTAGATCCCTCTGAAATTCTTTAGGCACTTGAATGTTCTTCCGCATTCTAGACCCTTCCAAGATGATCTAGAATTTTCTACGAGTCTCCTTTGCCTGGATCTAGCTTTCTCCGTGCTTGAAAGCTAGTGGTCCGTGACATTCTCCACCACCCAATCTGGCGACGTCCTTGTCGCAGTCCTTTTGAAATCTTCATATAAGGTCTTGGAACTATGACAAGTCTTCTACTACCTCCCAACTTGCCTTGCTATCTGGCAAGCCTTTTCACTTCACTGAGTACTCGTGTCTTGGCTGGTCCGGATAACTTGTTCTGTGAGAATACACTTCATGTGATTTCTCTCTCCACTTTCCTTCGCGGTTATTGGACCTTCCTCAAGCTGCATATCGGATAGAGATTTCACATTTGGACTTGGCTTGGCCTTCTTAGGAATTATGCACGGGTCTCCTTCCAAGATGCATAATGTGTTTTGACGAGGGAATATCACGCATCGTGTTGCCATAGAAACTCTATACCTAAGACAATATTGTAGTCGTTAAGTGGAACTACTGAAAAGCTATGAAGCACAGATACTCCGAAAATGGTCCCGTACAAATATTGAATACTCCACATTCTAGACCCTTCCAGGATGGTCTAAAATCTTATGCGAGCCTCATTTGCCTGGATCTGTCATTTTCTATACTTGAAAGCTAGTGGTCTGTGACAGTATGCTCTGAGTGAGTCGAGGGCTGGGATGAGGGAAGAGCTACTGTCTCCAGGGAATGGAGAGAGGGGCGAAGGTGGTTTCAGTGAATTGGGTCTGGGGGAGGGGTCTACCGATGATGTTGGAGGAGAGGAGGGAGGGCTGAGTCGATAGGTAAGAATTGACATGTCGAGTGGTGAGGGAAAATGTAATGAGTTGGGTTTAGGGGAGGGTTCCATTGTTTTTAGCCGTAGGAGTAGGGGATCTTTGGGGGTATGGGGTGAAGAGAAGGCGATAGATTGTGTTTCGTTTGGTATTTTTTATTCTAATGGCAATAAGGAGGTGTGAGGTGCCTTTGTTTCCAAAAAATAGGAGCCTAAATCAAAACAAACATTTAGGTGGGTTATGAAGAAAATTAAAGAGGTTAGCAATTTCTTAGGTGTATCTTTTGACTGGATAGAGGAGAAGGCGATGTCTATGTTAGGAGCTTTTGAGGCGAAGAAGGTTAATAGGGTGTTTCGAAAAAACACCATTCAAAATACTCCTAGTTGGAAGAAGATGGATAAGGAGTTGAAGAATCTTTATTGCCCGGTGAGTTATGCTAGTAGAGGCAAAGTAGGAGTGCTTTGGGCGAAGGGAGAAAGAAAAGGGACTCTTTTTCTTTTGCCAATGACGATTAAAGTAGATGTTAAAATGTGAGGGGTTTAAATGTGGAGTTGAAAAGACATAAAATTAAGTCTTTGTTAAAATCACGGAAGACCAATGTGGTGTGTTTGATTGAGACAAAAATGGAGGAAGCGTCAGATATGATGGTTTGCAGGTTATGGGGTGGTAGATGGGTGGAGTGGAGTTCTTTCCCAGCGGAGGGGTCTTCAAGGAGAATTTTTGTGATTTGGGACAGTAGGTGGGTGGTTAGAGAGGAGTAGGAGGTGGGATATTTTTGTGTTTCATCCTTTCCGCTGTGCAGAGGATGATTTTTGGTGGGTGTTTTCTGGTGTTTATGGCCCATGGAATGACACGGTGAGGGAGTTTTTTGGGGATGAATTGGCTGCAGTAACCTTTAGATAGAATGCTCCTTGGTGTATGTGTGAGAATTTCAATGTGGTGAAGATCCTGCATGAAAAGTTGGGTTGTCATGGCATTTCCAAAGCCATCAGGGCATTTTCCTCCTTTATTGATGAGTTAGGGGTTGTTGACCTTCCTCTTTCTGGACAGAGCTTTACATGGTGTAATAACCCGAATCCTTCCTTTATATCTCGAATTAAGCGTTTTTTGATTTTCACACGATGGGAAGAGCATTTCTTTTCTGTGTCTCAGGTCTCTCTTCAGGCCTTTGTCTGATTATGTTCCCATCTTGTATGAATAGTGGCAGGATTTGACGGGAGAAAACCCTTTTTAGTTTTGAGAACATGTGATTGAAGGTTAAAGGCTTTAGGAAAGGGTGGTTGCTTAGTGGAACGACTTCAAAGTAGTTAGGACCGTTTTAGCTTGTGGAACGACTTCAAAGTAGTTAGGACCGTTTTAGCTTCGAAATTAAAATTCCTCAAGAAAGAATTAAAGAGGTGGAATTTTGAAGAGTTTGATAATTTGAGGTGCAAAAAGCTAAAATCCTTGCAGAACTTTACCGTATAGATGCCAAAGAAAAGGATGAGGTCCTTCTGGGTGAAGGAAGGATAATTGCCGAAGGGAGGTTTTAAAGGAGGAGTTCAGCAGGTTGTAAGGCTAGAATAAATTAGATGGAGATAGAAGTCCCAAGTTTTGTAGTCGAAGGCCATAGACAAAACACGTGGTTCTTTCAAAGATTGGTCAATGCCCACAGATGGGTCAACTTGATTGAGAGGGTATGTGTGGATAGAGTTTTTGTGTCTAGAAAGGAGGTTATCAAGGCATGTATTGCACAATGTTATTGTGAGCTCTTCCAAATGGAGGGTGGATGGGGATCGCGCTTTGACAAGCTTTAGTTTGATTCCATCACTGAGGATGAAGTAGGTTACTTTGAGCATTCTTTTTTTGAGAAGGAGGTCATTCGAGCGTTGGGTGAGTTGAATGGGGATAGAGCTCCAAGGCTTGACGATTTCATAGCAGCTTTCTTTTAACATTAATGGGATGTAGTCAAGGGTGATGTTATGGGGATGTTCCACCTTATAATTAGGGGTCCTTTGAAAGGAGTCTCAATGTGTCATTTGGGGCCGAGAATATAAGAAATTTTAGACCTATTAGCGTGATAGGCACGTCTTATAAGCTTTTAGCAAAGGTTTTGACATCCAAGCTTAACAAGGTGCTAAGTCCTATGATCTTTGATTCTCATAATGCTTTTGTGGGTTGTAGGAAATTCTTAGACGTTGTCCTGGTGACCAATGAATGCTTAGGAGTGCTTACCTGGGGTTATTTGCAAGCTAGACATTGAGAAGGCGTATGAGCATGTAAATTGGGAGTTTTTTCTTTATCTCTTACAATTGATAGACTTCAGTGAGAAGTGGAGACTGTGGATTCGCTTTTGCGTCACATTCATATCTATGTCGTTGCTTGGAAATGGGTCTCCAACCTGTTTCTTGCAAACATTGAGGGGGTTGAGGTAGGGAGATCCTTTTTCCCCTTTGTTGTGTATTATCATCGTAAGGGAAGCTTTTAACCGTTTAATAGAAAGGGCAGTTCAAGAGGGTATTGATTACAAGGTTTTAAGGTTGGAACTATGCAGGGCCAATATATGTTTGTTACTAATCTCTTATATGAGGATGACACATTGATTTTTTGTTATTCTGAGCCAGATCAGTTGGGTTACCTCTGTTGTGTGCTTCTTTGCTTTGAGGTGGTGTTGGGTTTTTGAGTTAATTTATCCAAGTAAGAGTTGATTCAGATATGCATTGTTTCGAATGCTAAGAACTTGACCACTTTTTTTGGGCAAGTTGAGGCCTCTCCCAACCTATTACTTACCCTTCCATTAAGGGAATTTTTTAAGGCAAAACCACTTTGGGATGGCGTGGTAGAGATTCCAGCAGAGGTTAGCTGTGTGAAAGCATCAGTACCTTTTTACCTTCTTAAGAGCACGTTATCTAGCCTCCTGACTTATTTTTTGTTAGTTCATTGTATTTTAGCATCTATTGCAAGGAAGCTAGAGAAAGTGTAGAGAGATTTTGATAGAGAGATTTGGGGGATGGCTTCAAGTATCACTTGGTAAACTAGAGCACAGTTTGTTCTCCTATGATTGAGATGATTGGCGATTTTTAATAAAGTTATCAAATGAAAGTGGTTGTAGAGATTTGCTATTAAGATGGAGAGCTATTACAGTAAGGTCATCTAGTCTAAGTTTGGATCCTTGTTTGGGGAATGAGATTCTCCCCAAGTGGCAAGCTTTCATCGTAGAAGCCTTTGGAAAGAGTATTAACAAGGGTTTGAAGGTGTTTTCCAAGCATATTTTTTTCAAGTTGGAAGTGAGGAGCGTGTCTGTTTTTGGCATGACGTGTGGTCTGGGAAAACAGATTTTTCTAATAATTTTGACTTGGCTATGGATAAAAACACTTCAATCTCATATTACATTGGAGGTGAATCTGGCCATCGCTTTTGGAATATCTGGTTGAGAAGGGATGCTCACGATTGAGAGTTAGAAGATTAGTTGCTAAGGTTGTTAGGAGTTTTGCATAAGCATTGAGGAGTGGGAGGTGGAGCAGGCTCCGTGAGGTGGAAAGGGGACTAGACAGGGGTGCTTGTTAAGTCTTTTTACAGGTGCTTGCAGAGTAGAAGGTGAAGTTATTTTCAATGAAGGAGTGTTTTGAAGCTGAGAGCTCTCTCAAAATTAGCTTTCTTCAATTGGGTTGCAGCGTATAGAATGATTTTTACTATTGATAATCTAATGCCGAGAGGGTTAATGTTGACCAATTGGTGTTGCATGTGTAACAAGAACAAGGAGTCTATTTATTATCCTCTTATTCATTGTGATATTGCTAGGGAGCTACAGGGCTTTGTTTTGTCGATTTTCAGTTTTGATTGGGTTTTTGATAATGTAGTTTCCAATGTTTTGAAAGGTTGGAAGGGGTGTAGAGCCGCAAGTAGTAGGAGGAGAACATGGCTCTTGACTCCTCTGTGTGTAGTATGGTTGTCTGGAGACTGGTTGGAGCAGAACATCTTTTAAGAGGGTTGAGGTTCTGTTGTCTAGATTGAAGGGAGTTGTATAATTTAGCCAACTGTGTTTACAATTATTGGATGATACAATAAATTTTATAAATTCTTTATCTGCCTTTTGAGGTTTTTTTCTGAGGTTTTGTTGTTATCCTCCTCTTTTTGGTAGGTGGCGCATTGTCATTGCCCTCTTATGGTTAGGGGGCGTTTTTCTTTGTAATCGGGTGGCATCCCTTGATGCCCGTTTTTATCATTTTACTTGCACATAAAAAAAATGTAAAATATAGCAAGTAATCCTTGCCCAGGACATTCACAGTAAAACCCAGAAACTGGAAATGGGAGTTCCAACAATATATACAATACTATAGGGAAATTATAACGCATAAATTTGAATTAATTTATTTTTTGGGTAAATTACAATGACCTCTCCTGAGGTTTTTGACAAAAACATAAACTTCTCGTGTGGTTTCAAAAATATCACTAACTTTCTCTCAGGTTTAATTTTAACATCAAATAAACCCAACTGTTAAAAATTTTAACGGAAACCACCGTCACAACCCAAAATTACCCTCAAAATCACCTTATACCCCAAAACCACCCCACACCCTAAAACCACCCACAAAACCACCTCCACCCCCACACCTCAAAACCACCGACCGCCTCCCTCACCGCCGCCGACCGCCGACCGCCGACCCCCACACCGCTGCCACCGCCACCCCCCACACCGCCGCCACC
>JAOTRH010029800.1:0-21205 GCA_034768845.1 Heliamphora exappendiculata | reverse complement strand
AAAAAATTTATTTTATTTTTTATTACAAAATATTTTAATTAAAACTGAATTTTTGAATTAATTAAATTAACAGGATAAATAAAATAGATATGCAATTATCCACATAGTTCATATATATATAAACACGATATACATATATCATGATTTATGATCCAAGTAAAACACTGAGGTGTTCCAGTCTCCCTAAGAGAATCAGCTGTTTCAATCCCTGTTCGCCTTTGATTTAGTGTTCTGATTGTATCGAGTTTCCCTGATACTATCTGATATACTAATATATATCATATCAGTCTCGTATATATTAGAATATACATCAAAATCAATCATGTGAGAGAGAAAGTCACCGGCAACCACCAGCCACTGCCGGCACCACCTTGCCACCACCTTCAGGTGGCTCATACCGCCTCATCCGGGTTTCGTTTTCGACGAGCTTTATACCATTGAAAAGCTCTCAACATATGAAATTTTTCAATAAAAAAATTTGCTCAAAACCAGTACCAAAAAAGGCTGAAAAAATAGCCCGAACCTCAAAAAATGCTGTTGCCCGCCACAACACTAGGTTTCCAACTTTTTGAGGCTTTTTCGACCTCTTCCCTAACTCTATTTTGACATTTTTTATATCAAAATAAAGCTCTCAAAAAGTACTATTTTTCTATGAAAAAATATGTAGAGCTCTCGAAAAAATGTTGGAAAATCGCCTAGAATAGACTGCTGCCGCTCACCAACGCCGCCACCTAGAGCCGCTAACATCCCGGGGCTTTTTGGATCTCTTTTCGAACTCAATTTTTGACGTATTTTATACCGTTAAAAAGCTCTCGAAAGGTAGAATCTTTCCATGAAAAGAACTGCTCGAAAACGGCCTAAAAACTATCAAAAAACTACCTGAAAGCTACTACTGTCGGGCGCCCTGCCACTGGCTTGTTTGGGTTGTGATTTTGGTCTAGTTTTTTTTTATGATTTTTGACAGTATTTTGAGGTATGTTTTACTGCTATTTTATATTTTAAAAATTACCCAAAAAACCATCCCAAAAAAGGCTCAAAAAATCATAAAAATTGCCACCGAACCACTGTCGGAACCGGGCTATTTTGGTGATATTTCCTCCCTGTTTGAGACTTATTTTTTATGCTATTTTTTATTTATAAATACTACAGAAAAAACCATTGAAAATCATTAAAAACTTACCGCGATCCGTGGCCCGTAAAAACCAAAACCACCGTCGTTGCCGCCTCTGTTCTTGGATATATTCAACCTGTTCTTAAATAATCTAAACAGATATTTAAAAATATAAAACTAGCTATTGTATCGATCCAATGTCCCGAAGGCTCACATTCAATCTATCACGGTCAACCCCCATTATTAAAAAAAATAATCATCATTCACATCGTTCAATCAATTATAAAATCGAAATTAGAACGCTTGCAAAGCAAAATTAGTAACAGGTCTAAAACTACCCAGCCCAGATAATCAAAAACAAAAACAAAATGGCTCTTATATCAGTTGTTGGTGGCATGACTACCAATATCTTTGTTTTTGCAAACAATTATCTAAAACAAAATTTACTGAATGGGAAAACGAAAAAACGGTCTCTAGATAAAACTTTTGATGAAGAATGATCAAAATAAAACCCGTGCATCCAAAGTTAATTTAAAAGAATACATTTTTACCGGTCGAATCTTCAACTATGATTTGAATTCATGATGAAGCTCCTGTCAGATCTTTTACTGTATTTCCTTATGAGATTTTCGGATATAATGTGGGGTATAATCCTCCGAGAACTCGTATTGGCAGAACTAGGATAGTTTTAGTCTTTGAAGACAAGTTATGAAACTAGTTTAGCCTACCTGCATATTTATATGGTTACAGGAAGGATCTGGGGAGTAAGTATGAGTATGACTTTCAGTGGAACACAAACGCGTATCAGCGGTTTCTGCAATTATGCAAACCTCGTAACGGTATTTATAATTATGAAAAATTAGCAGCGGCTTCTACAATTTCTATAAAACACTGAATTACAGTTCACACCACTAAAGAATTATAATTGCACTTTGACCGATAATCTCAAGACCATATAGCATTGTGCTCATGTTATTAAATATTTACCATTTCTCTCCACATTACGATTTTCGATACCCGCCAATTAAATTTAATTACTGACAATTTAATTTACTCGGCATCTTGATATTCCTTAAGTAGTTTCGCTTAACTTATTTGACCGCTGGATAATCAAATCCACTTGTAGAGTTTGGCCCGGTCAAAACTTATAAGCTTTCTTAAGGGGGTATTGTCAATCCCGATCTTTCGAGACATGAATTTCGTTAATAATTAATATTTTCTATATAAATAATACCGTTATCTAACTCACCGGGAATATAGACCTATATAAGATTGTACCCTCTAATGAATCAAAACAACGAATATTAAATATATGCAAATCAATAATTATTTCAAGATTATGAGAATAAGCACTATTCATAATAATCTTGGGGTTTGAATTAATTTATATAGTCAATATAAAATTAATTATCCCAAATTTTCCGTTCAGTACACACAAAGTGTACTAGCACACATAGTTGGAACAATAGACGACACTATTATTTGTTCTCCGTAACTAAGACAGGCCTACTAAAACTCTGTGCTACAATTGTATCGATGATATGTCCATTTGCATTTAAACTGTGAATATTAAATTTATATTCTGCAAGAACCTAAAATCTGATCTTCTGTGTGCAAGTCGTACTCTACACACTAGATTAAACACTATACAGAATATCGGACATTCATGCATAATATTAAAGAAATGATACACATACATTGCTCATAATGATTCTCATAAAATAAAAAATTAATTTTATTAAAAAATAAAATTAAATACTAAAAATATGATTTTCAGTATACCATCCCTAACACCCGACAAAATAGGATACCAAACCTAGTAACTACAATGAAGCACTTTAGGACAAAGATGTAGATCTTTGGCTAAAGGCCATGAATTATGAGATAGAATTTATGTATTCTAATCAGGTCTGGTAACTTGTAGAACCACCCGATTGGATAAAACCTATTGAATATAAATGGATCTATAAGAGGAAGGGAGCAAATGAAAAGGTTAAAACCTTCAAAGTTAGACTTGTTGCAAAAGAGTTCACTCAGAAAGAAGTGATCGATTATGAGAAAACATTTTCACTGATAATTTTGCTTAAGTATATCCGAATTCTCTCATCCATTGCTACTCATTTCGATTACAAAATTTGACAAATAGATGCAAAGACAACTTTCCTTAATAAAAATCTTGACGAGTGTATCTATATCGTTGAACTAGACGATTTCATAGCAAAGGGCCAGGAAGACATGTTGTGCAAGCTTAAGAAATCCATTTATGGACTTAAGCAGGCATCAAATTCTTAGAATACTCGATTTGATCAAGCCATAAAATTTTATATTTTGATAAGAATACAAATGAGTCCTGTGTGAACAAGAAGCATGACAAAAGTGTGGTGGTCTTTCTAGTACTTTATGTAGATGATATCTTGCTCATCGAAAACGATGCGGGAGCATTATCTACAGTAAAAGTATGGTTATCTGGACAGTTTGATATGAAGGACTTTGGTGAATTCAGTCACACCCTAGGGATCAAGTTTGTGCGAGATTGAAAATAAAAGATGTTGGGCTTATCACAAGCAAAGTATATCGATGCATCCTTGCTCATTCTAGCATGCAGGATTCCAAGAAAGAATTTTTTCTTTTAAGGCATGAAATCACTCTATCCAAACATCAGTGTCCTATGATACCTGATAAGATAGGGAAGATGAATGTGGCTCCTTATGCTTCGGTGATAGGAAGCTTAATGTATATTATGCTTTGTATTAGACTCGACATTTACTTTGTCGTTGGTTTGGTTAGTAGATACCAGTCTAACCCAAGATAGAAGCATTGGACTGCGGTAAAAAATATAATCAAGTACCTAAAAAGGACTAGAAATTATATGTTTGTTTACCAGGTAGACAGTCTATTACCTTTAGGGCACACAAACTCAAATTTTTAGTCAGACAAAGATTCTCATAAGTCTACCTCAGGATATGTGTTTTCTTTAAGAGGTGGAGCTATTAGTTGCAGTAGTATCAAACAGTCTTGCAGTGTTGATTCCACCATAGAGGTCGAGTACGTTGCAACTTCGGAAGCAACCAAGAAGGTTGTTTGGCTCAAGAACTTTCTGTTGGATCTAGATGTGGTGCCTTCAGTTTAGTCGGCAATTACACTTTATTGTGACAATAGCTGAACGATTGCAAACTCAAAGGAGCTAAGAGTCCACCAGAAAGGAAGCACGTTGAGAGTAAATATCACATAATATGAGAAGTTGTATAGAGGGATAATGTTGCTGTGACGAAGATTGTATCAGGAGACACCTTGCAGATCCTTTTACAAAGATCCTACCGGCTAAGACTTTTGATAGACATGTAGAGGGCATAGGAGTCAGATGTATGGCAGCATGATTTTGAGTATAAGTGGGAGATTATCAGGGTTTTATACTAAAAACTATAGATTTATTATTTTGGTTTTAGTATTTAATTATTTTTTTATTTTATGAGAATCTTAATGAGCAATGTATGCAATATCATTTCTTTAATGTTATGCATGATTGTTCTTTATTCTGTACAGCATTTAATTTGATGTGTAGAGTACGGATTGCACGCAGCAGAAGACCAGATTATAAGTTCTTGCAAAATATAAGTTTTTGTTCACAGTTCAAATGGAAATGGACAAACCATCGGTACGACTGTAGCACAGAGTTTTAGTATGTTGGAGGTAAAACTGCAAAGATCATTGTTTTTGTAAACGATTTTTGGTAAATAATTAACTGGACGGGCAAATGCCAAAAATTGGCTCCAAATAAAACTCATGCAGCCAAAGTTAATTTAGAAGAATACCTTTTATCAATCGATTCTTCAACTACGATTTGATTCCGAATTGAAGCTCCTGTTAGATCTTTTACTGTATTCCCTTACGCAATTCTCAAACGTAGTGTGGGCTATAAACTATTGACAACTCTTACCGATAGAACCCAGATATCTTTAATCTTGAAAGACAAAATATGATATCATGATTTAAAATTAGTTCAGCCTACCCACATATATATAGGGCTACAACATGGACTTGAGAAGTAATTATGAGTAAGACTTCCAGTGGAACACAGACACTTACCAGTAGTTTTTGCAATTATGGAAATACAGTAGCAGTTTCTGCAATTTTCATAAAATATTGAATGACAATTCACAACGCTAAAGAGCTATAATTGCACTTTGACCCATAATCTTAAGACCTTCTTCTATTGAGCTTATGTTATTAAATACTTACCATTTCTCCTCACGTTAAGATTCTCGATACCCGCTAATTAAATTTAATTACTGATAATTTAATTTAATCAGCATCTTGGTATTCTTTAAGTCTTTTTACTTAACTTATTTGACCGTCAGATAATCAAATCCACCTGCAGCGTTTGGCCCGATCAAAATTTTTAAACTTTCTTAAGGGAGTATCGTCAATCCCAATCTTTCGAGACGTGAATTCTGTCAATAATTAATATTTACCATATAAATAATACCGCTATCCAACTCACCGAGAATATAAACCCATATAAGATCGCACTCTTTAATGAATCAAAATAACGAATATTAAATATATACAAATCAATAATTATTTTAGGATTAAGAAGATAAACACTATTCATAATAATCTTGGGGTATGAATTAATTTATATAATCAGTATAAAATTAATTACCCCAAATGTCCTTTTCAATACACACAAAGTGTACTAGCCCAGAGAGTCGGAACAATAGACGACGCTATTATCTATTTTTCTTAACCAAGACAGGCCTACTAAAACTCTTTGCTACAGTCGTACCGATGGTATGTTCATTTCTGTTTAAACTGTGAACATAAAATTTATATTTTAGAAGAACCTAAAATCTGATTTTCTGCGTGCAAGCCGTACTCTACACACCTGATTAAATACTATACAGAATATCGGACATTCATGCATAACATTAAAGAAATGATACACTTACATTGCTCATAAAGATTCCTAAAAAATAAAAAATTAATTTTATTAAAATAAAATTTAATACTAAAAATATAATTTTCAGTATACCAACCATAACAGTCTCCTACTTATACTTAAAATCATGCTGCCATCCATCTAACTTCTGTGCCCTTTACATAACTATCAAAAGTCTTAGTTGGTAAGTTCTTTGTAATGGATCTGCAAGGTTGTCTCCTAATGTAAGCTCTATGGAAATCTGAGTCTCTGTACTCCAAAGGTACTAGACTGTGTACCTGGTAAATCAACATCTAATCCTTAGTCATTTTCAGGTACTTTATTATATTCTTTATTGCAATTCAATGCTCCTGCCCTAGGTTAAACTGATAGCTGCTAACCATGCCAACAGCAAAGTAGATGTCAGGTCTAGTGCAAAGTATAGCATACATGAGGTTTCTTACTGCAGATGCATAAGGAATCGCCTTTATCATCTCTATCTCATCAGGTGTCTTAGGGCACTAATCCTTGATAGAGTGATTTTATGTCTGAAAGGGAAAAATCTTTTCTTAGAATCCTGTTTGCTAAAACGAGCAAGGATATCATCGATATACTTTACTTGTGATCAACCCAACATTCTTTATTTTTGATCTCGCACAAGCTTGATCCCAAGGATGTGACTGGCTTCTCCCAAGTCCTTCATATCGAACTATCCAGATAACTATACTTTAGCCGTAGATAATGCCCCCACATCATTTTCGATAAATAAGATATCGTCTACATAAAGTACTAAGAAGATCACCATCCTTTTGTTACGCTTTTTGTACACATAGGACTCATTCGAACTTCAATTAAAACCATAAGACTTAATAGCTTGATCAAATCGAGTGTTCGAAGACCTCCATGCCTGCTTAAATCCATAAATAGATCTCTTAAACTTACACAATATGTGTTCTTAGCCCTTTGTAATGAATATGCCTGGTTGTATCATATAGATACATTCGTCAAGACTTCCGTTAAGGAACGCTGTCTTGACGTCCATTTGCTAAATTTTGTAATCGAAATGTGCGGTAATGGATAAGAGAATCCGGATAGACTTAAGCATGGCTACCGGCGAAAAGGTTTCTTCATAGTCGATCCCTTCTTTCTGAGTGAACCCTTTAGCAACAAGCCTAGCTTTGAAGGTTTCAACCTTTTCGTATGCTCCTCTCTTTTTCTTATAAATCTGCTTGTATCCAATGGATTTTATCCCTTCATGTGATTCTACAAGTTCTCTGACCTGATTGAAATACATAGATTTCATCTATGAATTCATAGCCATTTGCTAAAGATCTGCATCTTTGTCTTGTTATGCTTCAATGTAGTTACAGGGCTCGGTATCCAATTTTGCTAGGATCTTATCATACGACTCTCCCAAGAACATATACCGATCAGGTTGATGAACAACCCTCTCACTACGAAGAGACACTACCTGTGTCTGTGTACTAACAGTAACAGGCTGTGCAGAATCTGAACCCTATGCATTCGCACCCTGTTCTTGATTTGCATCTGTCCTGATAACTCTCCCACTATGACAAAGTAATAGAATATCAGTGACTTGTGGTTCCTTTTCCGTTCTACTGGTATTTTCTCTCAGGTTTTTCAGAATAATTTTGCTATTGGGCTTGTGATCCATAATATAATCCTTTTTCAAGAATCGGGCATTTGTGCTAATAATGACCTTTTGATCCTTAGGGTTATAAAATAGACCACCCTTTGTTCCCTAGGAATACCCCACAAAGAAACAGACTTTTATCCTTGGTTTTAACTTACTCGCGTTTTCTTTCAGCACATGTGCTGAACACCCCCAAATTCGAATGTGTTTTAGACTAGGCTTAAGCTCGATCCACAATTTTGTGGAAGTAGAAGGTATTGACTTAGAAGGTACCAAGTTCAAAATGTAAGCCGCTGTCTCTAAAGCAAGTCCCCAAAACGAATTGGGTAAACTTGAATAACTCATCATGGATCTTACCATCTCCATAAGAGTCATATTCCTTCTTTCTGCTGCACCATTCTGCTACGGAGTGCCAGGTACAGTCAACTAGGATGTAATTCCCTCTGATGACAAGTAGCCCTTAAACTCTCTAATGTGGTATTTCCAACCACGGTTGGATCATAGTAATTTGATACTTTTACCCAGACGCTTCTCTACCTCTGCCTTGAATTCTTTATATTTCTTAAAGTATTTAAAGTTACGGTGCATCAGGTAAATGTATCCATACCTTGAGTAGTAATCAATGAAACTGACGAAGTACTCTGCCACCTCGAGCCCAGATTGTCATAGGACCACACACATCAGAATGAACCAGCTCCAATGGTTCTTTAGCTCTATAGGCTTTCGCTAAAAATGGTCTCTTGGTCATCTTACCCTCTAAGCAAGATTCACAGACTATAATTGCCTCCACTTCCAATGAACTCAAAGGTTCATCTGCTCCAATCTGTTTATCACTTTTAGATTAATATGACCTAAGCGTAAGTGTCAAAGAAACATTTGGTTCATTAAAGAATAAAACTTTCTCTTATGTGGTAAATTAAATGTGTTATTTATTTCAGTTAGTTGCAATGTAGGAGAGATTAGAGTAATAATATAAAGATCATCCACCAATGTACCAAAATAGATAATCCGTTTATTATCCTTAATAATCGCAGAGTTTTTAAAATAAACTAAATATCCGTCTTTAACCAATCCGAAAATAGAATGGTTTAAAACAAGTTTCTCGAGCTTAGTATGAAAGACTAAATAACTTTTTATTAGAAAATGGCTTTACAAGAGGAAAAAATAGACATCTTTATTTACTAAGACTAACAAAGAAGATATGCTCATTGTACAAATATACGTAAATGATATCATATTTGGTGCTACTAATGAGATTTTATGTAAGGAATTTTCCATTTGCATGCAAAAGGAGTTTGGGATGAGCATGATGGGAGAGCTCACATTTTTTCTTGGACTCCAAATCAAGCAACCGAAGAATGGAACCTTCATCAACCAATCAAAGTACGTACGTGAGCTGCTCTAGCGCTTCCAAACGGAAAATGGAAAAGTTTTGGGTACTCCAATGAGTCCCTCAACTAAATTTGATAAAAACGAGCAAGAAAAACTGGTGAACACTAAGCTCTACTAAGGTATGATTGGTAATTTATTTTATTTAGCTGCAGGTAGACCTGACATCATGTTTAGTGTCAGTATGTATGCACGTTATCAAGCTTGTCCTAAAGAATCACATCTAATAGTTGTAAAATGACTATAAAGATATTTGGTTGGCACAATAGATATAGGCTTATGATATCCAAAATTTATATTTTTTGAAATGATAAGTTATTCTGATGCGGACTTTGCTGGTTGCACAATTAACCGTGTAACGACCCGGCACAGACCCTAGTTGTAATAACCCAGTTAGTGACGATCCGCGTAAAGACCCAACCCAAACCCTAGTATTTGTGATGGATAGTCCACGAGGCCAAAGAGTATGGAGAATATTAAAAATCCAAACTCAATTCAAAAATCCTAACTCAACTCGAGAACCCTAAGTTCGGCCCAAAAACACCAAAAATGTCCAAAACTCAGGCAAAAAAACCTTAACACCTGGAGTGTCTCCTAACATTCTAAATGAAGTATGTATCATGAAATAATAAATTAAAAATAAAAAATTTCCATAAATATGGTAAAATGATTGTTTTGCCCTAATACAGCAAAAAGCCTTAAAAATTCAAAATTTGACATATAGATACCCTAAATCAAAATTTTAAGTATAATTAAGTGGTAAAAGACAAAATAACATTAAAAATTCCAAAAATGCCCCTTAGTGGCCGACCACCTTGGGGGATGTGCCAAAAAGTGACTTTTTGCTTCTTTTTAGCTTTAAATGATGAGAAATGCATTAATTGAAGCATTATGATGATACCAAACTTGTTGGACCAGTAATATATCAAATAATGTAGTGTTATAAGTCAACAAAAGAAAACAAATTATTATTGAAGTTCATACACAACAAAATAAGTCAAAAAGCCCTATATTGTCAAATAATTTCATTTGACTTAAACGACTACATCTATTTAATCAATTGCTATGGAAATTATGATAATACATAAAAATACTACATTTATCATAAATATATCAAAATAACAAGTCTCAGTAGAAAAGACACCAAAATGATACATCAAATTAACTTTTAATGCATTTTCTTGCACAATAAGGGCACGAAAATCGAGGCAAACCCCTTGATTGATGGGGCATCAGATTTTGTCCCCCCAACAGCCACCTAGCTACTTTTAGCTTCACAAAATCTGAATTCTAGCCATCACAACTCACATCAACACAAATCAAATTCACATCACATTTAATGAAATGAAGAAACATGAAGCTTTCTTGTATACTTTTGGTCTCCCTCATGTTCTCTTGCTTTACCTATATAAGGAGAGCCAAACAACCACTTCTCTAAGTGATATTTTCGTGCACGAGAGGGGGAGAAACCAGAACACATTGTTCTTGAGGGTTTGGGAGAGTTTGAAGAAGAAGGAAGAAGAAGGAGGAAACTAAGGCGAATTTCGAAAACTAAGTCCAAACTCATACTCCACCATTCTTTGATCTCTCAAAATAAGTAAGTAAAACCTATAAACCTTTTATCTAATATCCCTCAAAACTTCCCCCCAACACACCCCTTAAGCCCCTCAAAAATCAAGAACCAAAATCAAACCGATAAGGCGTTGTAGTTGGAAACCTAGGGACTGTTTTGATTTTGAATGATATGAGATGTTGTTGTATGTTGTTATCTTTGGGTTTGATGATCTATAAGTGTGCTGGAGTCTTGATATTAAAGTTAAAATCACAAGCATGCAAAGCAATGGAACAAAATATGACATGACACATGTAGAAGACCTAAACCCTAAGAGGCTTGATTTTCTAGAACTTTGATGTTTCTTCCCTGAGATTTGAAATGCCATAACTCAATGTAGAAAATTGATCCAAGCATGATTTTTCTGTCTAGAGTTATATTTTTGTGTTATCTATCATCGAAAGTTTGTTTCAACACATTTGGATAACCAGAACTCAAGATATTGCAATGTTACCAAAGTGTGACATTTTCTGACCAGTCAACATTACTGATTTGGAAACCCTAGTTTAGAGTATGATCCGAACTTTGTCCAAAACATGAAAGTTGTAGAAAACATGCTCGTCTATCTATCCACTGACAATGAGAACAAAATATTTAGTTTTGGTAGGTCAAAACCCCTTTGAAAGTTTCTGTTGATTTTCAGTCCCCGAGAAATATTCTGTCACATATATTTATATAGCCCAGAAAACCTATTTTTAATGATCTATTCCAAAAGTGATCTACATGAACTTTGTAGCTAACATATTGAAGTATTGGATGCCCAGAATTCAGACCTTAAATCCTCGGGATGATATCCCAAAACCATTTTAAATCCTCTGTCCAAAACCATCTTGCTGAGTTTTGGTGGCTGATAGAACCTACTTTTTAAAATGGTCAAAAAGGCCTAACTTGTTTCAAACAACTACCCTTATCTCTAAACATGAAACTAGTAGGTAAATTGTTAAAGTAGAACATACTGAAAAATGGACTCATTTGATACCCCAAAACTGAGAACAACATAAGCTAGTTTTTGGTAAAAATCTAGAGTAAATGTTGAACCATTTTTGCTTATAATGAAATGTTCACCCCTTTGCCTTAGGTTTTGGCCTTAGTGATAAACATGAGACTTGTAGGATATATTTTTATCTAAATGGTGTATAAAAATAATAGCTTAATTCCAAATCTTGATACCCCAAAACTTGGTTGCCTCTTTTAATTTAATACTTAGTTTTAACCTTAAAAGTTGATAAGTGTGGTTTAAGCATCATTTGTTATGAGACCCGAGTTCTTACATGATGACTTATTTGAATTAGTTGATTAATGCTTTTTAAAATAATGTATGATGATTTAGAACCCATGCTGTCATATTTGAATCATACCTTAAGAATTGTGCTTCTCATACTTGTACTTTATGTTTTGCGCGTTATACCATGAATCTTGCCATGCTAGTTGATGCCATGGTGTAGATGGTTATATTTGAGATCCATATCATACATTATTGAGCATTTTCATTTGCATCTTGGAATGTTGGAGTCCATCTATGCAAACCGTTGTTGGGATGGACTGTGTTGAGATCATTATTCTTGGTTATGAGTCTAGGGCGTCCCTGATTGCCATTTTCAAAAATGATTTTGGTTTATACACCCTGAGTGCGCCCCCAGTGTTAGAAATAATTTTGGTTTGTACACCCTGGGTGCGTCCTCGGTGTTACAGAAATGGTTTATGAATATTGTTGGGCACCATGGGTTCGTCACTAGCATTTTGGTTTCGAAAATTTAGATTTTAGGTAATTCGGAGAGAGACTAATTCGGCGGACCTAATCCCACTGCTGTGGTAATTTCAGAGAGAACCCAATTATGGCGGTCCTAAATTCCACATCTTAGTACTTTGTATAATGTGAACATTTCTTGAATTCTCTTAGACTTTGGGTTGATGCAAAACGAGCATCCTTGTGCTTAGGGTGGGACTGTGGCGTATGATTATTTTGGATGGCCTAGAATAAGGGTGGATGATTATATTGGATGGCCTGGAATAAGGGGGGATGATTATTTTGTTGGCCGCCCCTACGCCGTTGCTATTGAGTAAATAGCTGTGGCATGATGCCTGGCGATGCAGTTACTATTCGCAACGAGGCAAGGATAGGTTTGGTGATCAAAGTCCATTAAGTCTAATCGGGTGGTTCCCGACGTGGAATTCCCATTCTTTTCTGGGTGCATTTTGGGTTTGGCATCTGCATTTCATACGTGCATGTTTATTGACTTACCTGCTACTCTGCCATGAATTTGTCTGTCTCCTTGATTATAAACTGTACTGGGTGTTTTATGATATGTGTTGTGGTGAATTTTGTGTCGTGAGATTAGTTAGAAGGTTATAGTGTTTTGCTTCTGGGACTTGGCTCATGGCATTCGTGCCATAGGTAGGGAGGAGTTCTTAGAGGAAGTCAACCCCAAGAGAGAAGAAGAGTTTGAAGAACAAGGTGAGTCCCATGAGCACACGAATCCAGCTGATGCATTCTGAGGAGTTGAAGCTTCTGCTTTTCGTTTTTATATTCAGATTTCTTGTGTTTAGTGTAATTGTTGAAATTCTTGGTGGAACTGTAATACTTATGTACTTTTAAACAGTTCAGAACTCGTTTATAATGTAATAACTAACGTATGTAAATATGAATGAATGGCTAGAATAGCCGTTTATTTAAATTTATGTATGTCCTGACGTGCCCAAAGGACGGGGTGTCACAGTTGGGTATCAGAGCTTAGGTTTTGTGAACCTTCAGGCCTTGGGTTATGGGAAATCATGTGTTCTGTCGCGTTGGAGTTCTGTAGGAGGCATTGTATTAATAATTATTATCATCCATACATTATAAGAACTAAAGTCTTCTACGCCCGAGTCTTATAGTAAGTCATGTTAGGACATTATCGGGGTTGGAAGCAGTAAGGAATCTACATGCGAAGGACGAGTATGACCATCGAGATCGAAGATCGGAGATTCATGCAACGGGTTATCTTATTTCAAGGGGGGTAGACAGGAGTGCGCACTAGAAGAAGTTTTAGATACCACCTCGAGAAACACTGTTAAAACCCCGCGACTTCATCTTTATGAATTCTTTTCTCATTTATCCCAAGCCTTGGTGTCAACTTTTTTTTTAGTTCTTTTGTATGTCCTCCCTTCTTATATCATCAGTCCTCAATGGTACCGTCAAGTGTTGTTCGTCGGTAACTCTTATACACCCAAGTCTTGTTGATAATTCTATTTGAAATTCAATCCTAGAAAATGCTCTTGTCCTCAAGTTTTTATGCCTCAATAATGGCCGATATTCGCATTTGATTCTCCATCGATTCGAGCCATCATTCGTGAACTAACTCTTCTATTGTAAAACTTGATATCAATTCTTTGTTAAGTACCTATTCCAAACATTCGACATTGATAAAATCTTTTGCCATCGTTCATTTCTCTCGACTCTGAAACCACCTATCGTCTGAAGGTACCATCGAGATTCAAAGAGCTATTAGGAGATAGAATGAATGCAAAATGGATGCAGACACAATAACCAAGGGATAAGAGAGGAATCATTAACCCGTGTAACCCGACAATCGACTTCAACAATCCAAAAACTTACGAAGAGATACCAGTTTCCATAAACAACAGGACTCGTACGGGGTCTGAGGGATTTTGGCACGTTGAAGTACAGTAGAGCTGCTATGGTATCTATGAGGCAGCGTGGGAGCGTGACTCGGTTATTCGCTACTTCTATCTGCATCTGTTCATCTAAGCTTTAGTGCGTTGGGCGTTGTATCTTTTTCTTTGTTAAATGTTATACGTGTGTTCGATGAACTTTTGAAAACCTTGCACCAGTTAGGTGATTAGAATGAAATGCAAATGTTTATTATTGAATTCTTCATAAGCTATCTCATAATCCTAAATTAAGTTTCACAAAATCCTAAATCATGAAAACAATAAAAAAATGAAACAACCCCCAAATCCAAACACTCTTTTATCCTAGGATGGCTGATAGACAATTGAACCATCAACAAGTTAACGAACCCCTAGATGGTGAAACACCCAAACTAGCCTAAGTTTTACGAAGCCACCGTTAGAACCCCACAACTCTATCCCTGTGAGTTCCCTTCTTAAGCCTTTATGGCAACTCTCGTACCTGATTGAACCCTTTTGCATGCCCTCCTTCCAACTAACACCGGTTTCGAACGTTCGATATCGGTAAAATCTTTTACCCTCATACAATTCTCTCGATCTTGATACCACACCTTCGTGCAGTGATTTCGTGATTTTTTTGTTTAGTCTTCAAATCCCAACCTAGGAAGCGGACTTGGATGATTGAATTGAAGTACGTTAGGCCGACGTAACTTCAGGGCAAAATATCTAGTTAAGATGCCCCTTTTGATATCTCCTTTATCATAAACTGATTGTACTGGATTAGTTCCAGGGACACTTGTTTAAAGTATTATTCATTATCTTTTTCTTGTTTCTCCTACATTTGAACCTCATATGACCACCCAATTTGTGTCAATGGTAATCGCCTTAACCATGACCATTTGACCTCATCCAACCTATCTTTGAACAACCTGAGTTCCACCCTAAGACGTTCTAACCCCGTGCATGTTTTTGATCGTCGACCTTTAAAACCTTGCCCCATAGAACTATAAGTAACAACGATCGTCAAGATATTACGTGATTAGGCCTTAGTGCCTTCTTGGGAAACTGAGATGATGTACAAAAATCTCTTAACACCTCTTCAAGCGTGAAGCAAATTTCTTCATGATATCACGGCTTAGAATATCTATCATCATCCACGTTTAATAAAGTTTTGAAGATCGAAGCTCCCGTTTGCAAGAATGGTTAAGTAAGAGCTTATTTAACTAACTATATCTTTTCAAAGGTCCCGACAAATAACAGCTAGGCCGTCAGCAATCAAAAGTTAGAAATGACAACTTCATGGCACCACCATATAGTACAATTCAACCTTCTCAAGACTAGTTTATAGCCGACTCACCCCTCCGATAAACTGAAAAGTAAAAGATTCATACCGGTAATAAGGAAGTGAAAAACGAGAAATAGCCTCGAACTCACGTTAACTTTAGTACGCTAGTAAAAGAAGTACGTTTATATACATTGATGTTCACACCGACCTTCCCACTGAAGTGTTAGAGTTTGAATTTTTGCCATCACTATCAAAGAATGAAGAATTTTGATCATAACAATGAACGTTTGGAGCCTGATGAAAAATTAACCACCAAGTCACCACGGATCACATGACTAGGTAATTACCACAACCATATCTTTTACCATATTCGTTTTACCCTAAAATGACCAACCACCTCAGAGAACGATCTAGTTATTAGAAGAGACATTCAAACCCAACGTTCTAGCACATCAAGAATAAATGATAGAAGCCAAGAGGAACAGAGCAATCTTTAGAAAGACTAGAGAGAAAATAGAAGCATATGATTACAAACTTCGTCATTGGGATTATCAAGATCACCTCAAAGACCGGTAGTTCTTTAGCTAAACAAATTAAGGAATTGGGTGCCAAGGGGTTTGTGGAAATAGTAAGTCCCATTGACGCTGAAGGTTGTTTGAAGGGTGGAGTGCGCATTTTGGACAGACCAAGTTACTCACATGGTAGACTTTTAAAGTATAAGCTTGTATTCGTTTGGCGTATAGACTACGTAGCTCTTATGGAGTGGTATTCGGTTATCGTTATGGTATCGATGTGAGTTGCAAGAAAGTTGCTTTTGAAAATATTTTGTGATGTGACCTGTTAGAGCAAGTTTGTTTAGATTGGTGAGTAGATGTTGCTGGTATAGAGAAAAAATTTTCTTATCAGAACGTATGGACTCTATGTATGAGAAATTGAAAGGTGATATAATTCTATTTGTTTCCGGTGGAGTTGCATAGCAACCTAATGTGAGTACGTGGGAGGAATAAGTGTTTGGATGAAAAGAGTGGAAGCATAAGTAAGATTATACAAATTCATGGGTGTTATTTTTGTAATTAGCCTTGAGTGAATCGAGTGTCTTCATAGAATGTGGGAAAGATGAAATAATTAAAATGCAAAAATGGTTCTTAGCTCGATTGTGTGGCAGAAAGTGTGTGAAAGGATTGAGTGATGATGATAAGAGATTTTAGAATCAGGAGTTAGTATTGTTCGGTTAAAGGATTATAGGGTGGATGGTACGTACGTGAAGAAAATATGTGACGAGATTGTGATTAGATTCGTATGAGTAAGCATATACCTAGGGAGTATTTAGTCTGTGTGGTATGTTTAGCCCTAGTGGCTCGTTAAGTTCAAGTGGCGATAGCAATCTTGATGGTCATAAGGCTAGAGTGGTCCAACACAAGGTGGTGATGTGGTTTCGAGTTAATAGTCATCAGTCGATCGGGAAGTAGTCTTCAATGTACGTTTGAATATGGAAATGAGCTGGTTTCCGGTAAAGTGATAGTTTCTCCAGACAAAAGTAGAAAATGTTTGAAATCAGTTTCGGTGGTGGGCTAGTTTAGAGACATATGATTGCTTGTAAAGATCATACTTGATGTAAGTTGTGTTTTGGAGCCAACGTCTTCTTAAAGATAGACCGGGATCATGATACCACAAATTGAAAGT
Source organism: Heliamphora exappendiculata (assembly GCA_034768845.1). Classification (NCBI taxonomy): domain Eukaryota; kingdom Viridiplantae; phylum Streptophyta; class Magnoliopsida; order Ericales; family Sarraceniaceae; genus Heliamphora; species Heliamphora exappendiculata. The sequence continues at coordinate 3,923 of JAOTRH010029800.1, read as the reverse complement.
GCGAAAGTCAGATATACCTAAGACTTCCTATAGGACTCGTTACGAGTATAATGAAATTGTGGTGATGCCATTCGGGTTAATAAATGTACTTGCTGTGATTATGGACCTAATGGATCGGGTGCTTAGAAGCTTTCTAGACCAATTTGAGATTGTGTTGATAAATGATATTCGGTTATATTCTTGGAGTAAAGAGGAACATAGGAAACATTTGAAGATTCTTTGTAGATTGTGAGAAAGCACAAGTTGCATGTAGAGTTTGGTAAGTGTGAGTTTTAGTTCAATCGAGTGATATTTTAGGTCATGTTATATCTGGAGAAGAAATTCAAATGGATTCAATAGAAGTAGAAACAACAGTTAATGGGAAGAGGTTAACTAACGTGACAGAAATACTAGCTTTTTGGAGCTAGCTGGTTATGTGATATGATCCTCAAAGATTTGGTAATAATCAATTTAAGATGTTAAGTAAGACAAGACAACATTTACTTTAAATGCTGAACATATGGCTCGACCTTATCCACACCCGCAATAAAGAACAACTCAAGTAATCAAAGATACAATTTTGGGGAACAAGAAAGCACAATGTCAGTAAATCATCCTTAGCCTTCCAAACAATGAAATACAGGGTGAAATTTCAGGGACGAAATTTGTTTAAGGGGGGTAGTTAGTAATGACCCGGCACAGACCCTAGTTGTAATAACCCGGTTAGTGACGACCCGTGTAAAGACCTAGCCCAAATCCTAGTATTTGTGATGGATAGTCCACGAGGCCTTAGAGTACGGAGAAGATTAAAAATCTTAACTCAATTCAAAAATCCTAACTCAACTCGAGAACCCTAAGTTCAGTCCAAAAACTCCAAAAATGTCTAAAACTTAGGCAAAAACATCTTAACACCTAGAGTGTCTCCTAAGATTCTAAATGAAGTATATATCATGAAATAATGAATTAAAAATCAAAAATTCTCATAAATAGGGTAAAATGACTATTTTACCCATAGTACAGCAAAAAGTCTTAAAAATCTAAATTTTAATATATGGATACTCTAAATCAAAAATTTAAGTATAATTAAGTGGTAAGAGACAAAAAAAAATATCAAAAATGCAAAAAATGCCCCTTAGTGGCCGACCACCTTGGGGGATGTGCCAAAAAGTGACTTTTTTGCTTCTTTTTAGCTTTAAATGATGAGAAATGCATTAAATGAAGCATTATGAGGATCCCAAACTTGTTGGACAACTAATATATTTAATAATGTAGTGTTATGAGTCAAAAAAAAAAATTTATTATTAAAGTTCATACACAACAAAATTAATCAAAAAGCCCTATATTGTCAAAATAGCTTAATTTGACTTAAAAGAGTACATCTATTTAATCAATTGCTATGAAAATTATAATAATACATGAAAATACTATATTTATCATAAATATATCAAAATAACAAGTCTCAGTAGAAAAAGACACCAAAAAGATACATCAAATTAACTTTTTGTGCATTTTCTTGCATAATAGGCGCACAAAAATGGAGGCAAACCCCTTGATTGATGGAGGATCAGATTTTGTCCCCCCAAACAGACACCTAGCTACTTTTAGCTTCACCAAATCTAAATTCTAGTCATCACAACTCACATCAACACAAATCAAATTCACATCACATTTAATGAAATGAAGAAAAACAAAGCTTCCTTGTGTACTTTTGGTCTCCCTCATGTTACCTTGCTTTTCCTATATAAGGAGAGCCAAGCAACCTCTTCTCTAAGTGATATTTTCGTGCATGAGAGGGGGAAAACCAGAACACATTGTTCTTGAGGGTTTGGGAGAGTTTGAAGAAGAAGAAGGAAGAAGAAGGAAGAAACTGAGGCAAATTTCGAAAGCTAAGTCCAAACTCTTCCTCCACTATTCTTTGATATCTCAAAATAAGTAATTAAAACATCTAAACCTTATATCTAATATCCCTCAAAATATTCCCCCAACACACCCCTTAAGCCCATCAAAAATCAAGAACCGAAATCAAACTGAAAAGGCCTTGTAGTTGGAAACCTACGGGCCGTTTTGATTATGAATGATATGACATGTTGTTGTATGTTCTTATCATTGAGTTTGATGATCTATAAGTGTGCTGGAACCTTGATATTAAAGTTAAAATCACAACCATGCAAAAAAATGGAACAAAAACATGATATGACACAAATAGAAGACCTAAACCCTAAGAGGCTTGATTTTCTAGAACTTTGATGTTTCTGCCATGAGATTTGAAATGCTATAACTCAATGTAAAAAATTGATCTAGGCATTATTTTTTTGTTCAGAGTTATCTTTTTGTGTTATCTATCATCCAAAGTTGGTTTCAACACATTTGCATAACCAAAACGTTAGATATTGTAATTTTACCAAAGTGTTACATTTTCTGACCAGTCAACATTACTGATTTGGAAACCCTAGTTTAGATTATGATCCGAATTTTGGCGAAAACATAAAAGTTGTAGACAACATGTATATCTATATACCCACCAAACATGAGAACATAATATTGAGTTTTCATAGGTCAAAACCCTTTTAAATTCTCTGTTGATTTTAAGTCCCCGAGAAACATTCTGTCACATATTTTTATATAACCCAAAAACCTATTTTTAGTGATCTATTTCAAAAGTGATCTACTCCAAAAGTGATCTACATGAACTTTGTAGCTAATATATTGAAGTATTTGATGCCCAAAAAACAGACCTTAAATCCTTGGAATGATATCTCAAAACCGTTTTAAATCCTCTGTCCAAAACTAGCTCTGCTGAGTTTTGGTGGCTGATAGAACCTACTTTTTAAAATGGTCAAACACGTCTAACTTCTTTGAAACAACTACCCTTAGCTCTAAACATGAAACTAGTAAAGAACTTGTTAAAGTAGAACATACTAAAAAATGGGCTCATTTGGACTTCATTTGATACCCCAAAATTGAGAACAACATAAGCTAGTTTTAGTAAAAATCTAGAGTAAAGTTGAACCATTTTTGCTTAGAATGAAATGTTCACCCCTTTGCCTTAGGTTTTGGCCTTAGTGATAAACATGAGACTTGTAGCATATATTTTTATCTAAATGGTGTATTAAAATATTAGTTTAATTCCAAGTTTAGATACCCAAAACTTGGTCGCTCCTTTTAATTTATTACTTAGTTTTAGCCTTAAAAGTTAATAAGTGTGGTTTGAGCACCATTTGTTGTGAGACCCAAGTTCTTGCATGATGACTTATTTGAATTAGTTGATAAGTACTTTTTAAGAGAATGTATCATGATTTAGAACCCAAGCTTTCATATTTGAATCATACCTCGAGAATTGTGCTTCACATACTTGTACTTTATGTTTTGCGCGTTATACTATGAACTTGCCATGCTAGTTGATGCCATGTTGTAGATGGTTATATTTGAGATCCATATCATACATTATTGAGCATTTTCATTTGCATCTTGGCATGTTAGAATCCATCTGTGCAAACCATTGTTGGGATGGGCTGTGTTGAGATCATTCTTCTTGGTTTTGAGTCTAGGGCGTCCCTGATTGCTATTTTCAAAAATAATTTTGGTTTATACACCCTGGGTGCGTCCCCGCTGTTGGAAATGATTTTGGTTTGTACACCCTGAGTGCGTCCCCGGTGTTACAGATATGGTTTATGAATATTATTGGGCACCATGGGTTCGTCGCTAGCATTCTGGTTTCGAAAATTTAGATTTTAGGTAATTCGGAGAGAGCCTAATTCGGCGGACCTAATCCCACTGCGGTGCTAATTTCGAAGAGAGCCCAATTGTGGCGCTCCTAAATCCCACATCTTGGTACTTTGTATAATGTGAACATTTTTTGAATTCTCTTAGACTTTGGGTTGATGCCAAACGAGCATCCTTGTGCTTAAGGTGGGACTGTGGCGTATGATTATTTTGGATGGCCT
>JAOTRH010029789.1:0-21208 GCA_034768845.1 Heliamphora exappendiculata | reverse complement strand
TTTAATTTTATTTTAATAAAATTAATTTTCTATTTTATGAGAATCTTTATGAGCAATGTATGCATATTATTTCTTTGATATGCATAGATGTTCAATAATCTGTATAGTATTTAATTTGGTATGTAGAGGACGATTGGCACACAGAAGATCAAATTTTATGTTCTTGCAGAATATAAGTTTTATGTTCACAGTTTAGATGGAAATTGACATACCATCGGTATTACTGTAGCACAGAGTTTTAGTAGGCATGTCTTAGTTACGAAATACAGATAATAGCGTCGTCTATTGTTCTAACTATGTGCTAGTACACTTTGTGTGTATTAAATGGGATATTTTTGGTAATTAATTTTGTACTGACAATATATGAATTAATTCATACCCCAAGGTTATTATGAATAGTGTTTATCTTCTTAATCCTGAAATAATTATTAATTTGCATATATTTAATATTCGCTGTTTGATTCATTAGAGGATGCGATCTTATATGGATCTATATTCCCGGTGAGTTGGATAGCGGTATTATTTATATAAAAAATATTAATTATTGACAGAATTCACGTCTCGAAAGATCGGGATTGACGATACCTCCTTAAAGATGCTTATAAGTTTTGACCGGGCCAAATCCTGCAGGTGAATTTAATTATTCGGCAGTCAAATAAGTTAAGTGGAATGGCTTAAGGAATATAAAGATGCCGATTAAATTAAATTATTAGTAATTAAATTTAATTGACGGGTATCGAAAATTTTAACGTGGGGAGAAATGGTAAGAATTTTGTGACATCCGATAAAATAAAACGAAATAAAATAAAATAAAATAAAATAAATATTGGCTGACCATCTCGTGTACCTGTGTTGATTGTGATCATCGGGTTGTTTTTGTTGGCCTTTAGTTGAATTTCGGGGGCAAAATTCCTTTAAGCCGGTAGAGTTGTAAGACCCTGACTCGTTTTCTTTTTCGGCATTTTCGAACGCGCGTTATGTGTTTCCTTTCGAGAAAGTTTTTATTGCTTTTGATGCATGATCGGGCTTAGATATGCATGCGGTGTAGGTTCTCCGGGCTGTGGGCCGTTGTGGTGCGATTCTCGAAAATTTTTAAAAAAATATATTTTGGAGACCTATAAATATCTGGAGTTAGATATTTTCATAAAGATATTTTTCAAAATTTCTCCAGTAAGTTTTCTGTTTTCTCTCTGCCTTCTCTCTAAGTTCTCGGGGGCTCGGGGCTCAGTTTTCAGCAATCCAACAGCGAATTCTTTCTTTTGCCGCCGTGGGCTACACAACCATCCGATCAGATTTTGATTCTGACGAAGCTCGAATTTGGACGTGGTTCGAGGCGTTGAGTTTTAAACTCACCGAGGTAGGATTCTGGACCCTACTGCTGTATAAGGGTGCTATGGGTAAACATGTGTGTTTTTTTAACAAGTAGATTGCTGTAGATTTGCGTTTGTTTCAAAGTTGGGTTTCCGATTGGTGTCTTATGGTATTTAATTGATTAATTTATGGGAATTACTTGATTTAAATACCTGTGGATTCCTTTTGGGGTTCGATTGGTTGTGTGGTGGTTTCGGGGGTTCGTGTTGTGATCCCGGGTGTTTGTTTAGATGTCGTTCTCGAGTTGACGTAGATGATTAGGTTTTGGGTGTTGTAGCACTGTCACGTGCGTGATGGTTATGCATGGGAGGTGTGCGGTTTTGGTGAGAACCACGGTTGTGGGTTTGGTGTTAGCCTTTGGTTAGGTCGAGTTATGTAGGCTTGTTGATCGTGTTGGCGCGTGTGAACGTTGTTGGTCCAGGTTTGTGGATGTCGGGTTATGTGACGAGTGGCGTCGTGGTGTGAGGTTACATGTGGTTATATGCTTTTATAACTATTTATTTATGCATGGAGTATGTAAGTGGATTACATGATTTGTTAGCGTTATGTGTAATGTGTTTTATGCTTAAAAATTCAGAGTTTTATAGGCATGTGACGTGGTTTGTGGAACGTCGTATTGATACATGATTATACGCTTTAAATCCTGTTTTAGGTTTGCATATGTGTATGATATGGTTTAGATGAATTTGTGATCCAGTAGATGTAAATCCTAATTGATGATGCATGTGTGCGTGTGTGGATGTATGAGGTAGGCTGTGAGAGCCGGTGATCGAGGTAGGCTGTGAGAGCCGGTGGATGAGGTAGGCTGTGAAAGCCGGTGGTTGACATAGGCTGGGAAAGCTAGTGTTGAGGTAGGCTGCGGGAGCTGGTATGTGCGCTCTGTCGGCTGAAACGAGGTCCTGACGACGCACTTGTGTGTATGTGGTATCCAAAGGCTGAAATGAGATCTTGAGGAGGCATGTGTTGCATGGATTGCATGTATTGCAGATTTGGATTGATAGACCAGTTTTCTTGAAATTGTTTTATCGGCCTACGGGAGTCGAAATGTTGTATTAACGGCCTGCGAGAGTCGTAATACTAGATTTGTTTTTAAGACTCTGATGAGTAAAACTAAACTTGGTTTGTATCCTCGCTTTCCCTTGCATGTGAAAATGGTTTTTGGGCTCTAGTGAGTCGTGATCTAAAACTGTTTTCAAATCGTTTTAATGTCTTGAAAGAGAGTCAAAAATTGTACTTCGTTTATCGAGCATGTTTAGCTTATACTGTATGTGTTGTTTAGAATCTGCTGAGTTTTGGCTCACGGTGTGGGATTTTGCTTTTCTTCAGGTACCTGTCACGCTAGTTGATCTGGAGGTGCTGAAGAGATGAAAGCGTTGTAGTCTTCCCTTTTTGTTCTTTTGTTACATGTATTGTTATAACATATTTTTCGAGCGTTGGTGCCGTGTAATGTTGTCGTTTGGCGTTTATATACAATGCATGCATGGTTTAAATTGAGAGTGTATTCTCGGGTTGGGTGTATGTTTGATTGTTTCTGGGTGTTTCACGTGACCCAGAGTTTGGAGCGTGACAGATATTTAGTTTTATTTTTAAAAAATATAACTATTTTTATAAAAAAATAAAATGATAAACGCCTTTTATACCTGTACCCACCATCATCAACTTTCTTATGAGCTGTCGCCCACCACGGCTCTCACCGATCTACACCTCCACTCACTATTGATCGACACTTTTGGCCATTGCTTTTGACCATTATTATTATCATCACTTGCGATTATCATTTTGAATGACTTTACGTCATTTTTTTCACCAACTACGATTGTTGGTGACCATATCTATTGACTCTTCTATCTCCAAGTACCATAACCTCATAGTAGACTAATTTCACTGTGTTGCCACCACCTTTAGCCGTCATTATCTATTATCATTGTAACGACCAGGTCCAAACCTTAGTAGTTACAACAGTTAGCTCATGAAATTTTAGGTCGCTAAAATGTTAGAAACCCTTGTTCGATTAGAAAATTCTAATTCAACCTAAAAATCTTAGAAGACCTAACACTGAACCCTAATATCCAAAGAAAACTCCCAACATCCTAAATTAAGTAATTATCATAGAATATTAAATTAAAAATAAATTTTTTTCATAAAATGATAAAATGACAATTTTGCCCATAGTACACAAAAAAGTCTTAAAAATTTAAAATTTGGCATATAGACATTCAAAATTAAAGATTTAAATTCAAATAAGTAGCAAAATACAAAATAACAACAAAAATGACAAAATTCCCCTTAGTGGCTGGCTACCTAAGAATTTGTGCAAAAAAGTCACTTTTTATATTTTTAAGTTCAAAATGAGAAAAATATGTATGAATCAAGTATCATTATAATCTAAGATTATTCAAACAAATAATATTCATAATAATATAATATTTTATGCTAACAAAGGTAAATAAATTATTATTAAAACCTTGCACATCTAATAAAGCCAAAATAATACACATAGTCAAAATAGTTTAAAATAGCTTAAGTGCCTACACTTAAATAATTAATTATTGTCAAAAATTTTATAAATTATAATAATAATAACACTAAAATAATTTATCTTAGTAGGTAAGAAGGCCAAAAAGATAAATCAAATTAGTTTTAAAAATATTTTCTTAGACAATATAGTACCAAAATATCACCAAATAAGTAATTAAAGTAAAAATTAAGCTCTTTAATGACCCAAACACACCCCAGCCGAATTCCCCTCTAATTTTTTGCAATTTTCAAATATCAAAATGTCTCAAGAAGAGAGCCATTTAGCCATGCAACCTATAGAAATTCAAAAAAATTCAAAACATCTTACACCTCCATAATGAACCTCCACTATCTCACCTTCTATATAAGCAAGCTTTGAGCCCTTCTTCCCCTTCATTTATTTTCGGTTGAGAGGATGAGAAAACTCCAAAAACTTTTGAGTGTTCAGAACTCTCTAGATGTGGTAAAGAAAGAAGAAAGAAAAAAGAAAGAAGAAAGAAGGAAAAACAAGAGGGAGAAGAAAGAAGGAGAAACAAGAGAGTTAGGAGATTCTCAAAGCTAAGCCGTAACCAACCTTCTACCATAACCCAATCTTTCAAAGGTAAGTAAAATTTCTAAATTTTCTGCTCAACCTCACACAAAATCTCACTCAACTCATCTCTTAAAACCCATCTAAGATCAAGAACTGAAAAAAGAATCATAAAGGCGTTATAATGAGGAAATAAGGACTGCTTATGTTTTTTGTCATGCCCCAAAACCTGGGTCACGTGAACCACCTAAGAAAATCCGTTTTGAGATATCGATATCCATCAAAACCACCCGAGCCTAAACGGGTTAAAGAATGTAAACGAATGTGAACTTAAAACCTTTGAAAAACGCACATCCGATGGTTTATTTTACTTAAAAGAACAGTCCAAAAGAATGAAGTCACGGTCCCCAAGAGCTAAACTTTAAAACAGACAAACAAAATTTTTAAAAAATTGCCTAGACCGCTCGAGTTGTTCTTGCCTGCATTGTTTTTTCCTCAGTATGCAAAACAACCGAGAGTGAGGTTTGACCACTCGATAAACTGCTCGAGCGGTCTAGCTCTAGACCCTTTTTCAAAATCCAAAATTTCACACTTAATACTTAACCATTTTTAAACATTTTAAAAAGCTTTCAAGGCACAACCAAGCCATCTAAAACATGCTAAAATGAGGTTCAAAATCATCCTTCGAGGCACAAGAGTTTATGTAAAGCATTAAAACCAACCGAAAACGATAACCATTTCATATAATTATGAAAATATACAACCAACCCTTGGTCCCTCTCATAAGCATACAACATGCATGCATTAATATTAATGCCTCATGGCTTACAAAGCGTATGTTTTAGGTCTAAAACATAGGAGGTCATATAGATAATCCAAAACCAAAAGAAAACTATCAAATTTAGTCTTTTGCCAACTCCTAGCTCCTCAAGATCGCTCCACGTGATCAAATTCAGCTGAAAGGTTTTTAAATTCCACAACGTGAGCAGAAACACAATAAGAAAAAAATTAGGATGAATTAAGAGTATAACATGCAATTACAGATTATATAAATAATTCGACCACACGAGTCTCAAAATAATTTTCCATCCGTAAAACCAAAAGTTTTCTTATAATTCGACAACATCTAATAGTTCAATAATCACACGAAGCACATTGCATTTCAACTAGGTTTTCACATCCTACGATGTTTCCTACACACCTCGCACTATTTTACGGCCTTCCACTGAGAGATAATACTATCCCTACTTATACAAATTCTTTACGGTCTTTCACCGCAGGACCAATCTCAGCCCCAATTATGCAATCCTTCATGGTCTTATACAGCAGGGCAATACCTGCCCCAATTAAGCAATTCTTTACAGTCTTTCACTGCATAAGTAATTGAATATCAATTTTACATACATAGATGTTATATATTTAGAAAATCACGTAGCCACATGTGAACATTTAGCGGCACGCATTCATTAATCACCCGATGAAATCACAGCTCAACCCCAAGGGTTAGCCCCACACCTCTCAAAACTACATTCTCACAACATATACATAAATCTTTTTGATTTTTAAAACTCATTCTTTTTGAGAACCACGTACATATGTTAGGACTGGTGTATTGAAAATCATATTTTTAGTATTTAATTTTATTTGTTAATAAAATTAAAATTTTATTTTATAAGAATCTTTATAAGTAATGTATGTATATCATTTCTTTAATGTTATGCATAGATGTCCAATATTCCGTATAGTATTTAATTTAGTGTGTAGAGTACGGCTTACATACAGAATATCAGATTTTAGATTCTTGCACAATATAAGTTTTATGTTAACAGTTTATATTAAAATGGACATACCATCAGTACGACTGTAGCACAGAGTTTTAGTAGGCTTATCTTAGTTATGGAGAACAGATAATAGCGTCGTCTATTTTTCTGACTCTTTATACTAGTACACTTTGTGTGTATTAAACGGAACATTTAGGACAATTAATTTTATACTGATTATATAAATTAATTCGCACCCAAAGATTATTATAAATAGTATCTATGCTCTTAATCTTGAAATAATTATTGATTTGCGTATATTTAATATTCGTTATTTTGATTCATTAGAATGTACAATCTTTTATGGGTCTATATTCATAGTGAGTTGGATAGCGGTATTATTTATATGGTGAATATTAGTTATTGACAGAATCCACGTTTCAAATGATTGAGATTGACGATACCCTCTTAAGAAAACTTATATGTTTTGACCGGGCCAAACCCTGCAGATGAATTTGATTATCCAGCGGTCAAATAAGTTAAGCGGAAGGGCTTAAGAAATTTAAATATTGCGATCAAATTAAATTGTTAGTAATTAAATTTAATTGGCGAATATCGAAAATCTTAACGTGGTGAGAAATGTTAAGCATTTACTAACAGGAGCTTAATGCGAGAAGGACTTAAGATTATGGGTCAGAGTGCAACTATAGTTCTTTAGTGGTGTGAACTATAATTCAGTATTTTATAGAAATTATAAAAACCGTTGTAAGATTTTTTCATAATTACAGATACCGCTATAAGGTTTTCTTAATTGTAAAAACCACTGATGGGTGTTTGTGTTTCACTGAAAGTCTTACTCATAATTACTCAACAGGTTCTTACTGTAACCCTATAAATATGCAGGTAGGCTGAACCAGTTTTATAACTTGTCTTCAAAACTAAAGTGGTCAAGGTTCTGCTGGTACGAGTTCTCGATAGTTCGTAGCTCACACTACGTTCGAGAATCGCATAAGGAAATATAGTAAAAGATCTTACAGGAGTTTCAACTCGGAATAAAAAACGTAGTTGAAGATTTGACTAGTAAAAATATATATCTATAAATTAACTGTGGTTGCACGGATTTTAATTTTGATCGTTCGACGTCAAAAGTTTTATCTGGAGCCCATTTCGGCATTTGTCCGTCCAGTTAATTTTTAACAAAAATATTTGCAAAAATAATGATATTGCCAGTTTTGCCTCCAATAATTGGTATCAGATATGTTTTGTTTTTGTTTATGAATATTGGGGTCGGGTAATTTTAGAACGGTACTAACTTGGTTTTGTAAGCGTTCTAATCCCAATTTTATGATCGTCATTAATTCATGTTTGATTGAATGATTTTGAATGATGATTATTTTTTTAATCACGGGGGTTGATAGTGATAGATCGAATGTGAGCATTCGGAACATAGGATCGTTATAATAGCTAGTTTTACTTTTAAAATATCTATTTAGATTATTTAAGAATAGGTTGTGAATATCCAAGAACACGAGAACGTAGACGACGCCGGTAGTGGTTTCGAAATTTTGAGGGCCACGGATCGCAGTAAGTTTTGTATCGATTTTAAACAATTTTTTAGTGAGTTTTTTCAGTATTTATGCATTAAAAATAGCAGCAAAAATAAGTCAAAAATAACAAAAAAAATCATTAAACATAGCTTGGTACCGGCGGCGGTTCGACGACGGGTTTGATGATTTTTCAAGCCATTTTTTGAAATTATTTGTTGAGCAATATTTTAGGCATAAAATAGTAGTAAACATACCTGAAAACACTGTCCAAAAACTATAAAAAAAAAAAGGGCAAACAATGCACAAAATGGTGAAAAAATAGCAAAATTTTTTTCCGCCGGCGACGGCATAACAAGCGCAAGTTCGAGGCTGTTTTTTGGGATTTTTTCGGACTATTTTCAAGGCGTTCTTCAAAGTATCATGTGGCTGAAAACTTGAGTTATTTTTTCAAAACAAAATGGGCACAAAAGAACCACCAAAAAAAGCCCAAACAGTGGCTATTTGGGGCGGCGATGCAACTGGTGCAGCAGCGGAACTGGTGTGGCATTGACTATTTATACAGTTTTATGGGTTGTTTTTGAGCAAATTTTTTGACTAGAAAATTTTAATTTTCAAAAACTTTCTTTATGTATAGAGAATGTCGAAAATGGAGTTCGGATAAGGCCAAAATGGTCTTAGAAAGTTGGCAGTGCAGTGTTGTTGTGGGGTAGCAGTGCTTTTGGTGGTTCGGTGATCATCGGAAGCAATTTTTCTCGATGTTTTTGGATAGGGTTTTTTTAGAAAAATAGTATATTTTGCTAGCTACATTTCAGAAAAAAATGAGAAAAAAATGGAGTTCGAGAAGATGTCAAAAAAGTCGTGGGAAGAGACTGGTGCAGTGCTGCCAGTAATGCCAGCGGGTGGCCGGCAGTGGTGGTTGGTTTTGGGACTCTTGGAGGTTGTTTTCTGATATGTTTTGATCCTCGTGTGATATATATGTATATATTAAAGCGTATCAAAGAATCCTGATACAATCGGGATATAGGAAGCTGACAAGAATGAGGATTATTACAGGTTATTATCTACAGGAGACTAAAACGCTTCAGTATTTCACTTGGATCATAAAATCAAAATATATGCATATCGTGTTTATATATATATGAATTGCATGGATAATTGCATATCTATTTTTATTTATTCTGTTAATTTAATTAATTTAAAATTTTGATTTTAATTAAAATATTTTGTAATGAAAAATAAAATTAAGTTTTTTTAATTAATTAAATTTAATTAAATAATTTTTTTTAGATATTTTATTTTTTTACAAAATGTCACGTTTAAGATGATTTTTCATAAAATTGGATATCTTGAAAAACTGTGAAAATTATTTTCAAATTTTGAATTAATTAAATAAAAACATATTTAATCGAAATAAATTATTTTTTTCAAAAAATATGGAACAAAAAATAAAAAAAATAAATACCTTTAATCAATACTTTAGCTGAGAAGCTGAAGGAAAAATTATGCATTTGTTAAATTTTATTTGTGATGCATTTAAACACAAAAAGATGGTTTGGCGAATCGAATTTTTTGAAATCGTGTACACGGAAAGATGTTTGATTCTTTTGAATCGTGCGATTTTTGAAATTAATAAATTTATTTTAATTAAACAAATTTTTATAATCCTAAAAAATATTTTAAAAATCTAAATAGGAGATGAAATTTATTCACAGATAAATTCTGCCGTCTCCGTCACTAGTTTGTAGGCGATGCGATTAAACCATGCGTGTTGGCAGTAAGGCCTTCTCGCAATCGGACAGATTAATTGCTGTATTGCCAGTACAAACCTCCTTTAGGGATAATTCTGGATAATTGTTAGTGTGGATCACTTGTCCACCTAAAGGGTTAATTGCGAAGCGATTGATTTAGAATTTGGTGGTGGTTAACACTTAACTGTATATAATAGTATCCTCTCTATCTGAGTCACTACTATTATATACTGAACCGAAACTATGCCAGTTATTTAATTTTACCTGGCAGGGTGAGTTGCCTAGATAGTAAAATTAAAAAGAATTGACCTGTTTGGACAAACGATGGATAGTAGACGCCTTCCTATCAACGCATGCTATTTCACAGGGATCCAAGCTGCTGGCAAATTAATTTTAAAACGATGGAGGAAATTAAATTAAAATAAATTCAAAGTTTTGCTCATTACAATTAACGGTATTTTAGTTATGTAATTCTCAGGATTAAAATGGCTTTCAATCTACTCGCTTTAATACTCAAAGAAAACAAACTTACGGGACCGAATTTTGTTGACTGAAAATATAACTTGGATATAATTTTAACTACTAAAGGTATTACTTCAATACTAAGAAATGTGTTTATTTTAGAAAAAGGTTCTTCTTCAAGACCGAAAGGCATAAAGAAAAAAAAGGTTTAGAAATTGGGAGACACGATTTTTAGGGCAGTTAGTGGGCCATGGACTGGTGTGAAAAAGCTGAAAGATAGATATTTTCACTGCAACCAGACACGACACTGGAAAAAATGTCCAGTATTTCTCAGAAAGCAGAGCAATAAGGGTAATTTCTATTCACTGATTGTGAAAACATGTTTAGCGGTGTTATTTACCGGTACCTGGTGTGTAGATATGGAAGCCGCTAACTATGTTTGAAATTCTTTGCAGGGGTTCCAGAAAACTCAACAACTTAGTGATGGGGAGATTTACCTGCATATGGGTAATAATACAAAAGTAACAGCAGTTGTAGTTTGAGATGTCACTCTCAGTTTTAGTGGAGATAAGGTTTTAATAGTGAGAGATTATCTTTATATACCTTCCATCAGAATAAACTTAGTTTTAGTTTTTAGATTGGCTAAAGACGGATATTTGATTTATTTTAATAACTCTATGGTTATTAAGGATAAAAAATTGATTATCTGTTTTGGTACATTGGTGGATGATCTTTATGTTATTATATTAATCTCTCAAATACTGCAACCAACTGAAACGAATAACACATCTAATTTACCATATAAGATAAAGTTTTATTTTTTAATGAACTAAATATTTTTTTGGCACTTACGTTTGGGTCATATTAATCTAAAAAGGATAAACAGACTGGTAGCAGATGGACCTTTGAGTTCATTGGAAGTGGAGACACTTTTAGTCTGTGAATCTTGCTTAGAGGGTAAGATGACCAAGAGGCTATTTTCGGTCAAAGGCTATAGGCTATTTTCGCCAGTTTCATTGATGACTACTCAAGTTATGGATGCATTTACCTGATGTACCGTAAGTCTGAATGTTTTAAGAAATTCAAATAATTCAAGGCAGAGGCGGAGAAGCGTTTAGGTAAAAGTATCAAATCACTACAATCTGACCATGGTGGGGAGTCCCACTTTGGAGAGTTTAAGTATCAAATCACTACAATCTGACCATGGTGGCAGAAAGAATGAATATGACTCTTATAGAGATGGTAAGGTCCATGTTGAGTTATTCAGGCTTACATTCTGAACTTGGTATATTCTAAGTTAGTATCTTCTACTCCCTTAGAATTGTAAGTCGGGCGTAAGCCTAGTTTGAAATACATTCGGATTTGGGGATGTCCAGCACATGTGCTGAAAGAGAATACGGGTAAATTGGAATCAAGGACAAAAGTTTATTTCTTTGTGGGGTATCTCATGATAACGAAGGGTGGTCTATTTTATAATTTTAAAAATTAAAAGGTCATTGTTAGCAGCAATGCCCGATTCTTGAAATAGAATTATATTATGGACCACATGCCCAAAAGCAGTATTGGTCTAGAAAAACTTAGAAAAAATACTAGTAGAACAGAAGAGGAACCACAAGTTACGGATATTCCATTATCTTGTTATAGTAGAAGGATTATTGGGACAGGTGCAAATCAAGAACAGGGTGCTGATGCACAGGATTTAGATTCTGCATAGCGTGTTACTGCTAGTACACAGACACAGGTAGTGCCTCGTCGTAGTAAAAGGGTTGTTCATCAACTTGATCGATATATATTCTTGGTAGAGTTTTTTGACAGGATCCCGATAGAACTAGATACCGAGCTCTGTAACTACAATGAAGCACTTCAGGACAAAAGTACAGATCTTTGGCAAGGGGCTATAAATTCTGAGATGAAATCTATCTATTCCAATTAGGTATGAGAACTTGTAAAATCACCCGAAAGGATAAAATCCATTAGATACAAGTGGATCTACAAGAGAAAGAGAAGAGCAGACAGAAAGGATGAAACCTTCAAAGTTAGGCTTCTTGCTCAAGGGTTTACTTAGAAAGAAGGGATCAATTATGAGAAAATATTTTCGCCAGTAGCCATGCTTAAGTCTATCCAAATTCTCTTATCCATTGCTGCTCATTTCGATTATGAAATATGGCAAATGGATGTCATGACAGCTTTTCTTAACAGAAGTCTTGATGAGTGTATCTATATGATACAACTAGACAGATTCGTTGCAAAGGGCTATGAGCACATATTGTGCAAGTTTAAGAGATCTATTTACGAACTTAAGCAGACATCGAGGTCTTGGAACACTCAGTTTGATCAAGCCATAAAATCTTATGATTTTGATCAGAGTCCGAATGAGTCTTGTGTGTACAAAAAGCGTGACGGAAGCATGATAATTTTTCTAGTACTATATGTAAATGATATCTTACTCATCAGAAACGATGTGGAGACATTATCTACGGTTAAAGTATGGTTATTTGGACAGTTTGATGTGAAGAATTTGGGAGAAACCAGTCACGTTCTTATGATCAAACTTCTGCGAGATCAAAAATAAAAGATGTTGGGCTTATTACAAGCAAAGTATATCGATGATATCTTTACTCGTTTTAGCATGCAGGATTCCAAGAAATGGTTTCTCCATTTCAAGCATGGAATCACTATATTCAAGGATCAGTGTCCTAAGACACTTGATGAGATAGAGAAAATGAAAACGGCTCCTTATGCTTCAACAATAGAAAGTCTCATGTATGCTATGCTTTTCACTAGACCCGATATCTATTTTTTCGTTAGTGTGGTTAGCAAATATCAGTCTAACTCAAGGCAGGAGCATTGGACTGAAGTAAAGAATATAATCAAGTACCTAAAAATAACTAAAGATTATATGTTTATTTACCAAGAAGACAGTCTAGTACATTTGGGGTATACAGACTCAAATTTTTAGTCTGACAAGGATTTTTGTAAGTCTACCTCAAGATATGTGTTTACCTTAGGAGGTGAAGCTATAAGTTTGAGGAGTATCAAGCAGTCTTGCATTACTGATTCCACCATAGAGGCCGAGTACGTAAAAGCTTCTAAAGCCGCCAAGGAGGTCGTTTGGCTCAGGATTTTCCTATGAGAATTAGATGTGGTACCTTCAGTTCAATCGGCTATTACACTTTCTTGTGATAATAGTAGAGCGGTTGCAAACTCGAAGGAGCCAAGAATCCATAAAAAAGAAAAACATATTGAGCGTAAGTATCACCAGATACAAGAAATCGTATAGAGAGGTGATATTACTGTGATCAAAATTGCATCAGGAGATAACCTTGCAGATCTTTTTACAAAGAGTTTACCGGCTAAGACTTTTGATAGTTATGTAAAGAGCATGTGAGTCAAATGTATGGCAGCTTGATTTTGAGTATAAGTAGGAGATTGTTAGGGTTGGTATACTAAAAATCATGTTTTCAATATTTAATTTTATTTTTTAATAAAATTAATTTTTTATTTTATGAGAATCTTTTTGAGCAATATATGTATATCATTTCTTTAATGTTATGCATGGATGTCCAATATTATATATAGTATTTAATCTGGTGTGTAGAGTACGGCTTATACACTGAAAATAAAATTTTAGGTTCTTGCAAAATATAAGTTTTATGTTCACAGTTTAGATAAAAATAGATATACCATCGGTACGACTATAGTACAGAATTTTATTAGGCCTATCTTGATTACGGAGAACAGATAATAGCGTCATCTATTATTCCAACTCTCTATGCTAGTATACTTTGTGTGTATTGAACGAGACATTTGGAGTAATTAATTTTATATTAATTATATAAATTAATTCATATTTCGAGGTTATTATGAATAGTAATTATACTCTTAATCCTGAAATAATTATTAATTTGTATATATTTAATATTCGTTGTTTTGATTCATTAGATGGTGCGATCTTATATGGATCTATATTCCCGATGAGTTGGATAGAAATATTATTTATATGGTAAATATTAATTATTAACGGAATCTAAGTCTCGAATGATCGGGATTGACAATACCTACTTACGAAAGCTTATAAGTTATGCCTTGTATGTGGATTTGATTATTCGGCAGTCAAATAAGTTAAGCGGAATGGCTTAAGAAATTTAAAGATGCCAATTAAATTAAATTGTCAAGAATTAAATTTAATTGGCGAGTATAAAGAATCTTAACGTGGTGAGAAATGTTAAGTATTTAATAACAGGATCTCAATGCGAGAAGGTCATGAGATTATAGGTCATAGTGCAATTATAGTTCTTTAGTGGTGTGAACCGTAATTTAGTATTTTATGAAAATTGGAAAAATCGTTGCAAGGTTTTTATAATTATAAATACCGCTATGAGATTTGCTTAATTGCGAAAATCCCTTATGGGTGTTTGTGTTCCACTGGATATCTTACTCATAATTACTCAACAGGTCCCTACTGTAGCCCTATAAATATGCGGGTAGGCTGAACCAGTTTTATAACTTGTCTTCAAGACTAAAGCTGTCTAGGTTCTACCGGTATGAGTTCTCGATAGTTCGTAGCCCACACTACATTCGTGAATCGCATAAGAAAATACAGTAGAAGGCCTAACGGGAGTTTCAACTTGGAATAAAAAACGTAGTTGAAGATTGACCATTAAAAAGGTATTCTTCTAAATTAACTGTTAGGGTTATATACTAAAATTTATGGATTTTATTAGTTTTAGTATTTAATTTTATTTTTTAATAAAATTATTTTTCTATTTTTTGAGAATCTTAATGAACAATAAATGCAATATCATTTCTTTAAATGTTATGCATGTATATCCTTTATTCTGTACAGTATTTAATCTGGTATGTAGAGTACGGCTTGTACACAGAAGACCAGATTATAGGTTCTTGCAAAATATAAGTTTTAGTTTACAGTTTAGATAGAATTGAACAAACCATCGGTATGACTATAGCACAGAGTTTTAGTAAGCTTGTCTTGGTCACGGAGAACAAATAATAGCGTGATCTATTATTTCGACTCGCTGTGCTAGTATACTTTGTGTGTATTGAACGGGATTACATTGAAGTAATTAGTTTTATACTGACTATATAAATTAATTCACACCACACGGTTATTATGAGTTCTTATATTCTTAATCTTGAAATAATTATTATTTGCGTATATTTGATATTCGTTGTTTTGACTCATTAGAGGGTGCGATATTTTTTGGATCAATAGTCCCAATGAGTTGAATAGCGATATTAATTATATTGTGTGTATTAATTATTTATAAAATTCACGTCCCGATTGATCGGGATTGGCGATACCCCCTTAAGAAAACTTATAAGTTTTAACCGGGTCAAACCCTGTAGGTGGATTTAATTATTCGGCCGTCAAATAAGTTAAGTGGTTGGGCTTAAGAAATTTTAAATATGCCCATTAAATTAAATTGTCAGTAATTAAATTTAATTGGTAGATATCAGGAATTTTAATATGGGAAAATGAGTTAAGCATTTAATAATAGGAGCTCGGATAATCGATTTTGAGAATGTGGCTGAAAGTGAAATTACGATTCTTTAGTGGTATGAGTTGTAATTTATATTTTTATGAAACTGTCTCAGGGGTAGGCGAATTTTCATAATTACATTAGAAGCTCAAGTCATATTTAATTCACATGTCCCTCATGTAACCTTATATATATATATATATGTGGTTATGGTAAACCATAATCATAAGTCGTCTTTCAAGACTAAGGTTTCCACGTAAACCTAAAGTTGATTAGTTTAGCAGGTTCTAGTTCACGAAGAATTGTAGGCCACCCTACGTTCGTGATACGCATCGGGAGTACAGTAGAAAGCTTGATCGGGGCTTCAACTCGAAGGATTTAGATTCGTAGTTGTTGCAGTAACCGAAATTATTTTACCATATTTCAAAAAGTATAATCCCGAATCTAACTTTAGGAGTACGACTTTTATTTTGATCGTTCGGCATCAAGAAGTTTTAAACTGGAGCCTGTTTCAGTGATTACCGGTCCAATATTTTTATCGAAAAACTTGTATTCAAATTAATGATCTCGGCAGTTTACCTCCAACATATACAACACATCGAGAGTATATATTGCAAAATTAAAAGGAGTCGGGTCTCACAATTTCCCCCTTAAATGAATTTCGCCCCTGAAATTCGTTACGATGTCAAGAAGATAACAAATGTAGATACCTAGCACAGACTTCAGACTCAAGCTCCCACGCAGCTTCCTCGGCGCCGTGATAAAGTTATAGAACCTTAACATAGGCAATAGTTCTCCCTCTCAATACTTGCTATTTCGTATCTAAAATCCTCACAGGTTGTTCCTCAAAAGAAACATCCTTGTCTACTCGCAACTCAGCCCAATCCAAGACATGTGACGGGTCAGGCTTGTATTTTCGAAGCATGGAAACATGAAACACGTTGTGCACGAAAGACAATTGAGGAAGAAAGGCCAGACAGTATGCCACTTCTCCAATCCTTTCTAAGACTTCAAATGGCCTAATAAAATGTGGCGACAACTTCCTACAAAACTTTCAAAAACACATGGTCCCCTGCCCCAAACCTTAAAGGTCTCCTCCTCTTATCGGCGTAATTCTTCTCCCGACTTTGGGCCGTAATCAAGTGTTGGCGAATCATAGTGATCTACTCTGTTGTTTCCTGCACCAAATCGGGTCCCAAAATCGAGGCTTCTCCCGCATCTGCCCAACACATTGACGACCTATAGGGCCGGCCATACAAAGCCTCAAAAGGCATCATCCCAATGCTAGACTGATAGCTATTATTATATGCAAACTCTGCCAATAAAAAATGGTCCTCCCAAGAACCCCTAAAATCGACCACACAAGCTCTTAGCATGTCCTCTAAAATTTGTATAGTATGCTGGGACTGACTGTCCATCTGAGGATGAAAAGTAGTATTAAAAGGATATTTGTCTCCAAAGCTACCTGAAGACTCTGCTAAAAGCGCGATGTAAAGCACGAGTTTCGGTCGAAAATAATAGATATAGGCACTCCGTGTAATCGAATAATCTCACGGACATACAGTTTACTCAACTTGTCCACAGTGTCCTTCACCCGAATGGAAAAAAATGTGCAGACTTCGTCAGTTTATTAACCACAACCCAAACAGCATCATGCCCCTTAGGCGATCTAAGAAATTCAGACATAAAATCCATAGTGATATTCTTCCACCTCCATTCTTGCACTGGCAACGGCTGTAACGACCCTGCTGGCCTCCGATGTTCTGTCTTTACTTATTGGCAAGTAAGGCATCGAGAAACAAACTAAACTGCATCCCTCTTCATTCCCTTCCACCAGAATTGATGGCACAAATCATGATACATCTTGGTGCATCTGTCGATCATAGTCAATATAGGCACGATAGGTGGTCAGCCAATCCATCCCTAGGATGATATCAAACATGGTCATATCAAGAATGATAAAATCAAATTCTAAACAGTGGACGACGACCTCTAACTCATTGGACCTACAAACTCGTCCCAACACCATGTTCCCACCGACTAGGGTCTCTACACACAACGTGTAATCCAACGAGTCTATCTCTAACCCCAAAGCAGAAGCAAAACCAAATGAAATAAAGGAATGTGATTCTCCTGTGTCGCTGCGGCATCAGGCACAACCGGTGCTTTGGAGGAATTGGGATTTGTAAAGGCGTACAATCAGCCATGTGGTTCTCTGGTCTGTCCACCCTAGCTCTATACTGCGGGCTACCGCACTGACTTAACTAAGGCACCTCCATTTGTGACCTTGGAAGTTTGAGCAGCTGACTGCTGCTACAACTGTCGATAAGTCTGTCGTCCATGTGTGGACTAAATTACTAGTGCACCTGTCGTGCTCTGTACACCTACTCCTTGAGGGCAGTTCCTATGCAAATATCCTGGCAGACTGGTGGCTCTCTTCGTAGAGACTGAATAGGTACTAAACTCTAGAACTGCCTCTTCTACAGGCAATTTAGCGCACGATGCCCTAGCTTCCTGCACCAAAAACAAATGAGCTCCCCCCACTTTGACCCCAAATGAAGCCACTGAGGATGCTGGTGCAGAAAACTGTTGCTGTGACCCAGAAGGATGAGGACCGGGGCCAAAGGACATTTGCCTCTTGTTGGAACGCCGACCTGACTATGCCTCTGTTCCACCATGCGATGCCTTAACCTCCCTAGGTCTATGAGTCTCACTCAACGCGTTCTCAATGGTGATTGCTGATTCCAACTGTAGATATCCTAATTTGACCAAGCCAAATCTTAAACACCCGTCTCGAATGTGCTTCAATGATGAAGATATGAGAATTATACTCTAAGATACTCCCAAGCAAGAAAAATCAGGAATCTGGTTCAAAACACAATAAACCACCAAAAACTTCCAAGCCGTGGAATTCCTATCCACACGGTCGCCACCTTTATAAAAATCCTAAAATAGGCCATGTCATTGATCATCACAGCTGCCACTTTTTAAAAACCCTAAAATAGAATGCGACTTCCTTTGTTACGGCCGTAACTTTCAAAACCTAGCTGCAACTTTTGAAAGTTGTGGCTGTCTTTTTCATCACCATAAAGGTAGCGATCATCACTGTACAAAAACAAAAAGGTAGCGGTCGTCATTTTTACCCCTTTTAGACATGTGGCAGCATCCTAGAGGGGGTTTGTGTTGCCCATTCTGCCTATAAATAGGTGTCATTTTTCAAAAACCAGGGAGGAAGAAAAGAATTGGATACCAAAACTCTGCCTAAATAAACCCCCACCTAATATTCTTCCATCCATTTCATACTTTTCGAGTCGTGTTTGTGTTCTTTCTTGCGTCGAAGGAGTTCTCGAAACTCGTATTGACTTAAAGATAGCCTATTCTCACCCCTGAGGGGTCATTCTAGGTGGATATTAACATGAGGTAACCTTAGGAATCATGACTCTTCTATAACATCATCTTCATTCCCCAAGGGTGTCGTGGATAAAGTTTTTATTGTTTTTATTGTCTATTTATCATTCATTTCAATCTAAGCATTATTCCTTCAAGTTTTCATCATAAATAGTGTATTCATAGCTTTTTGTTTAATATCTTTACAGTCATTTTTATTTCATTTCGACGTTCACAAACACACTGAGCACATCAAAAACTTTCTGAAGTTCTAAAACATGATGGCCATGCCCTTATAGGGTCACGGCCGCAAATTTTGTTAAACCTACAGTCACGACCACAAACTATTTGCACATGGCTGATACATTTGCGCCTTAAATACGTACGGCCGTAGCATTCTATTGTTACAGCTACGACATCTGTTTAGAGGCTAAAAACGTGTAAACTTCTTTTAAAGCTCTCTAATGTTAATTTATTTCAAAGTTTTCTCCCTTTTTCTCACTTTGTTTAACATTTTCTCATTTCTATACATCAAATTTTCTTCTTATTGGGTAATGAAAGGTAGATCTGGCCTAGATCAAATGTCCATTCTATACACCTCTATTCTTATGTGTTCTGTGGTTATAAAGACATAACGGTAGCGACCTTTCAATGTCACGGCTGTGTGTTTCGTAACACTCACAGTAATGGCCGCCAGTTATTTTTCAAAGGCCGTAGCTTTTGTTTCCATACATGTCATGGCCGCTACATCCTTTTGCTACGGTCGTGAGATTTTATGAGGTCAGTGACATGAAAAATGTGTTTTATACACTATTATCTACTTTTTAACATCCTTTGCCTTTTCGTACCTTAACCCTCGAACTCTCTTTTTCTCTGATTACGTTTTTCAAAAGACCCACAACTTTCTTTTTTTTTTTCTTAATTTTTCTCAAAAACTAAGTGGTGACTCTATTTTTCTAAAAAGGGTTCTTAGATATCTTAGATTTTCTTGTTTTGAAAAGAAAATAATATTTTTCTAAAAACAATAGATATCCGGTGCATCTCATGAGACCAAAACACCTGCAGCTTTTCTGGCGACCCCATTGGGGACTGGTTTTTCAAAACAAATTATAAGAGGGCTTAACTTGAATGTCGATGGTTCTTGTTGTAAATTCTTTGTCGGTATTCGCATTTGCATTTGCGTATTTGTGTGCTTGGTTCTCAAACCCTTGCTCTACCTTCTTGATACCATAGTTAGTTTATTGTATCGGGGTTATGTCAGGGAAGCCATCAAACTTTCTGGCCACATACTTCCATGGATATGGCAAAAAGAGTTATTACGTACCGTTTGACTATGCCTTTCACCATTTCTGGCATTGAGTATATTCTTAACTCTATTTAGAAGGTACACCATGTGAAGACCTACCGATCTTTTTATGTGCATATAGTTTGTTAGAACCCCTTTTTGTAGGATCAACGAATCTTTTAGGATTATGTGATTTTCCCTTTTGTGGATGCTTTTGTTTGTAAAGTTAGCAACCCAATTACGATTAGTTTTCGTCATCTCGATCTGTTATCGAGAGTGAGTTGTTTCGAGTTTAAGCCTGACTAACGATTCTTTCAATTTATGGGAGTCCCTTCAACTTATAGACCTAGGGTAATAGCTCCGAGTAGAGAAGAACCTATATGCACTTGGGCCCAATCTCCAAGTAGAAGACTCAAACGTGTAGATTAGTTGAGATTACTGATGGCAGATCTGAAATTGATCATAGTTGATATGATGAGGACAATTATGGACCTACAATGAACATTAGATAGGATTAGTACAGCTATGAACAACCAGGCCAGGATTTAGACTCAATGCCAGACACAAATCCTGTTGGAGGCAAAACTGCAAAGATCATTGTTTTTGTAAAATAATTTTTAATAAACAATTAACTGGATGGGCAAATGCTGAAATGGGCGCCAGATAAAAATTTTGACGTCGAACAATCAAAAATAAATCCGTGCAGCGAAAGTTAATTTAGAAGAATACCTCTTGTAGATCTAATCTTCAACTACGACTTGATTTTGAGTTGAAGCTCCAGTAAGATCTTCTACTATATTCTCTTACGCGATCCTCGAAAGTAGTGTGGGCTACGATCCTCCGAGAACTCGTATCGGCAGAACCCTGATATATTTAACTCTTGAGAGACAAAAATAATATCATAATAATAATGATGTATGAACTATCAATCTCAAACTGGTTCAGCCTACCCGCGTATATATAGGGCTACAACAGGGACCTGAGGAGTAATTATGAGCTAGACTTCTAGTGGAACACAGACACCTACTAGAGATTTCTGCAATTATGGAAAAACATGCAGCGATTTTTGTAATTTTCATAAAACACTGAATTACAGTTCAC
>JAOTRH010029778.1:0-21209 GCA_034768845.1 Heliamphora exappendiculata | reverse complement strand
GGTGGTGGGGGAGGGGGCGTCTTGTTTTATTTTTCTTATGTTGCAAATTGTTTTATCTTATAATACTTACTGAATAAATTATTTATTAAAAAAATAAATTGATTGAGCATGAATAATTGTGTGATCGGATAACATTAGTTTTAAAAATAAATGGTAAATATGAATTGAAAAAAAATAAATAAATGTGATCTGATTGCATAGTTATCGATGTTTGATTAAGCTAAATTGTTACCGTAATAATGCACTTAGCAAACATTTCAAAATGAACGATTAAAAATAAAAGTATATATGAGATCGAATTTACAGCCAAAAAAAAAAACACGGTAGTGACTCTAAGATGGTGTTTGGTATAGTTAAAATTATAAATTTATAGATAATAAATTTAATTATATTTATTACGATATTAAAGTAAAAATTACAAATATTTATTACAGTTGTAAATTTATATTTTTAAATAGTAAAATTTGTATTTATTAATTTATAATTAAAAATTCCAAACAATAAAATATAAACAGACCAGTTTACATTTTCTCATCTTCTGTTGTAAAATAAAAAACTAAAAAGTTCTTTTTAACAAACACCTTCTTAAAGGCACATTCAACACCGATCAAACCCATTAGGCGTGTTTGTCAAAATTAGTGTTAGTAGATTTTAGCTTTTGTTATTAATTTATATAAATTTTTTTAAATATTTATAATTTTTAGTACAAACTTATAATAAAATTTTTTAAATTTTAATTATAAATTATATTTTTTATTAAATACTCATAATTTTTATTATAAATTATAATTTACAAATTAATAATTTGAAACAATAGCTGTGTGCATCTTACTATCTTGTTCATGCATCTTACTCTATCTTGTTCATATTTCTAACTAACCCAACCACTTCTTTTTACTGACTCTTCAGGTCTGAGCTACCTACTCTCTCTCTCTCTCTCTCTCTCTCTCTCTCAGACACACACACACCCCATCATAATTTGGATTCTGTTTGGACTACAAATTTTGAATTTTTTGCCTATTTTTAATCTTCTAAAACTTTTTTTTAATATTTTAACTATTTTTTTTACTTTTTAAAAGTCTTGTTGAGATAAAATAAATAAATAATTTGATCAAAATATGAAAGAAAAACTCACTACAGACGAAAATAAGCAATGGCCTCGTTCGGGATAATTACTTATTTGCTTATTTTATTTAGTTTATTTTTGATTTTAGTAAATTTTTTTTATTGCTTAGTTAAATAATTATACTTTTTGACTTCTCTTATCGAGACAAGCTAATCGTTTTTTTTATCAAAATATTAAAAAGATAAAAAAAATTAAGCCAAAATAAGCAAATATGACAAGTTTTAGATTGCTTATTTTCATTTGTAGTGAATTTTTTTCATCTTTGGATTAAAACATTTTACTTTTTGGCCCATATCATGGAAACAAAAATTACAAAAATTTTAGTTAAAAGATGATTTTTTTTAAAAGACAAAAAATGAGCAAAAATTATGAAAATTAGCCCAAAGAGGGCCATATAAATATGACTTAATAGTTTATTTTTTGGTCCTTTATGAACTTTTTACTTTTTTTGGTATTTTGATCAAAAGAATTTACACTTTTTGGGCTCATTGAGATGAGAGAAACTAAAAATTACCAAAAACAAAAATAAATAAAATAAAATAAGCAAATAAATAATTATCTCAAAAAAAAGGAATAGAGTTGTTAACTAATTCTTTACTATCCCATTTCTCATTTATAAGAACTCCAATCTTCTAAAGAGAGATCAACTAACTTAATTAATAACTCTATATATTTGTGTTAATTAACTCCAATCTTTTGTGTATTAATCTTTTTAAATTTGTCAAAAATATGTCACAGAATATTTAAAAAAATCTAATAGGTGGATGATGGTTTCAGTGAAATGGCAATCTGTATGATCAATGAAGGGCAATCTGTATCATTCAATTTAATTTTTTGGTGTTCTTTATTTTAAAAATAATCTAACGCCTTGACAAGTTTATAAAAACAAAAACAAAAACAAAAACAAAAACAAAAGCAAATACGAAAACTAGAAACATTAACATTAGGCTGCACTTATTTTGATGTAAAATATTTTATTTAATTTTTACTATTTGACTAATAATACTTATGTAAAATATATTTTTTAGTAAAATATTTTATCTCGTTAAACCAAATTTAACTTACAAAAAATTAACTAATAAGTTAATTTTAGAATGTATCTTCGGAACCTTTATCAAATCTTTGTCGGATTTGGTCATTCTCATAATAAATATGAATGAGGGAATGAAAGGCAAATCCTTCCCACATGAATTCTTTCGGAATTCTTTGAAATTTTTTATCCGAATCCTTCTCGTTTTTGGTCACTCTCATTTTTTATTCTTATTTTTTAAATTTTAACCAAATACCAGAAAATACAATTAAAAAAAAATAATTTTTACAAAATTATTTACATGTAAAATATTTTTTATGGTAAAAAATTTTACGTCGAAATAAACGAAGCCTAGATGTAACAAATGTGCTCTTTCTGCATTACATTCTTAGCATTTGTGTTTGTTTTAAGTTGCTATTAGACTTTAATTTATTCCAATACACTTGTAATTTTTTTTCCCCAAAAAGTTCACACAAATCTTGATACTACTTTAAACCTAAATTATGTATCTTGCTAAAAGGTACAATAATTGTATCCAATGGGCATTGGCCCCGTTTGTTTGTTCCACTAGTATTGAATCAAAACTTTTAGTATAATTCATCTCTTATTTGTTTTTTTACTAAAAATTAATTCAATATATTTTTTTATTTGTTCGTTTGACTAGTCGATCGAGTTAAGATGAATAAAAACTGTGTGATTCAACCTCTTTTTTGTTTTTTTAATTAAAATTTAGTCAGATGTATTTTTCTTGTTTGTTTCTCTAACTAAAAAGTAGTGCAATGCAACTTTCTTATTTGTTTAGTCGAATAATATTTTGTATGGAGCTATTAATTAAATCATACAGTATGTAAAATATAAAATATAGAATAAATAACACCAATGGGATTGTGGGAATGATGGGGTTAGAATTTTTAAATTATTTTTTACTTTATATAATAAGTAAAAATAATTATATTTTGTAATTTAATTATAAATAATATAATTCAATTTCAATATATAAATTACTACAATTTAACTCAATCGTGTAATAAATACACTTAAATCAACCATTTATCCAATTAAATTTGAAAGCCAGACGAGGTGAATATGTACTATTGACCGTAGCCTTATCAAGAAAAGAAAAATCAATTGACCTCGTTTGTTTCGTTAAATTAACTATCAAATTAGACTGTTAATTTAGAGTATAATTTAATTTAATATTTATTTATATAAAAAACTTCTAAACTAGTTATCTAAACAGACTAATTATCCCCCAAACGATGGATAATTTAGTGAGGAGGATGCGGGATTATGAATAATTGAATTAAAAAGTAAATTTAAAAATTTTAAAAAAAAATAAAAAATATTAAAATATTAAAATAAATAATATAAAATTTAATTTATTAATTTATCTAAGTTAATTTTAAAATAAATTAACTTAATACAAAAGTAATATTAGAGGTTAACTATTATAATCATATCTAACGTTATTCAATTCAACTCAAATTAAATATAAGTTTATCTAGACTGCTATTTAATTCTACTTAAATTAAACACAAAAAAATTAATCCCAAACTCATTACTAATATTATTTTATTATCAATTTCACCACACTACTAATCCCACTCAATCCATATCGATTATCAAACAAACCCAATAAATATTACTCTCTCTCTCTAACCATATAATTATTTTAGAGTTTTCTCAGGTTTTTTTTAGGAGGCGGCCGCGACACTCTCTTTCTCCCGAATCATTCGATCTTTTTTATTCCTTTCTTTTTTTCTATTTTTTGTAGTGTTTTGTTTTATTTTTTTCCATCTTTTTCCTTTAGTTTCAAATTTTGTTCTTCATAGTTATTTTGTACTTTTTTGTGTCTTTTATGGAAAAAAAAGTGATTGAGTGACTATTGTCTATTAGTGAGGAAGCTATTTTGATTTGACAAGCATCTATTTTTTAGTGATAAATCTTAATACTCTTGATGCGAAAGTAAAAACGTTATTTCGCTACTATCTTCTCAAATTTAGTTTTAAATATATTCAAAAATTATAATCTAACGTAATTTATCACGTTTTATCACGCTGGATAACTTATTTCCGGTAAAAAAATATCAATCTTGAAAAGTAGAGGTGAAGGCAATGATTTTTTTAATAAAGGTTGCAAAACAATAGCATATGAGACTTTTTTTTTTTTTTTTTATGTAATGTTGGGTCATGCTCTCTTAGGAATTTATGTTCTTCTATGTAGAAATTTGATGTCATTTCTTTATAAAATTATTATTTTTTCTTTTGTGATTGTTCTTTACTCTTTTTTGAATTTGTTTAATTTTTACCGACACACTCTTTTATTCAATTTATTAGTGATCAAAAAAATATTAAGACCAAGTATCCTTTTCCAGATTTAAAAAAGGTAACACATTAATTATTGAACGGTGGAGATGTGAGTTATTAGGAATGTGAACAGTATTGACCCAAGTAGACCGATTGCCACGTGTCCGAAGTGGGTGCGGCAAACTTTATCGAGTAATTATTCACAGTTCTAAAATGCAATGTGACAATTTTAAGTAATATTTTCACGTTTATGATAAAAAATAATAATTTATTTTTATTAAATAATTAAAAAATAAAAATACTTTTTTTAATATAAATTATAATTATTTATTTATTAATAATATTAAATAATATCCCCTACATACTACTTAAATTTGCCAACCTTATCATGTAGGTTAGCTAGGTAGTTAATCTCTCACTATCAAACTGAAGGAATAGGGAGAATTCGTCCTATCTATTATCACTGGGAGAAATGCTAGGTGAAAAGGTCCACATATGGCGCCAAAATGACGGTGCTAATCCTTAAAAGGTTATTCGAGAAAGAATTCTTGGGTGAGATATCAAAAATAGAGATTAAAAAAGGCATCGGAGTATTTCTGGTGGGATCACCTCCAACGATTAAATTAATTCTCTAATAATATAAAGAGCATAGAAGAAAAAAGCTAGAGAAAAAGAGAGAAAATGTGCATTTTGTTATAATATACTTGAATCTCTCTCTATAGGTTTTTTATTCTGTACCTTATGACATGTAGAGTGATTCCCTATAAAAATAGTTTTGGCCGCACAATTCTCCTTGGCCTTGCCAGTCCTGAGTGGTTATGTGTGTTAATCACGCGCTTAATTAATCTGGCTTTTCTCATGATCAACAAGGGGCGCTGAGGAGAGAGGTAGGAGGCAAGTTGAACGTTCTTATTTTGTTTATGGTTTGGTTGGGTAAAATGATTAGAAAGCCCCTCTTACCCATAAGATGGAACTCGTTGGAACTTGTGAATAATTAGTGTAATTTTAGTGTATTAATATTGTTGTTATTATTAGGAGTATTTAAATAACTGTTAAATTTGTTTTAACTCGTACTTGGGTGATTTATATGAGTAAATGGATTAGACTGAAATAGGATAAATGGATTAGATTAAATGAGTTGATTGGAAAAAAAATAAGATGGGTTATGAGTTATATATTTTTAACTAGTTGTTACCAACTCAATTTAACTTAACCTACTTAGAGTATATTACTTATCTTATTTTTACACATGATGAATTTTAACTCTATATATATTTACAATTTTATGATCTTTTTATAATTTTAAAGAATAAATTAGAGTACTTATATTTTTAATTGACACGGTTATATATTGTAAATAAATTTCTTTTGATAAGTATGTATTATAAATATTATTATTAGAGATATTTAATGCTCTTGTTTTTAATTGATATTTTGCTTGACGTGTTAATTATAGTTTTTAAAATTGCATTATGTTTTTGTAATTTTTAGAAATTAATGTCCAAAATGCCAAGGTTTTTTTTGTCACATAAAAAACCTACACTATCTTAATTTAAGAGAAAAGGAATGGGAGTCACTATAACTGCTCATCATAAGACTTAAACTCGCAACTTTACGATAAAAAATTGAGGTGATGTCATTAAATTATAAAAAAAATTTACTCTAAAATGCAGGTTAAAATTATCAAAATGTTTCACCCAACTTTTAAGTTTTGACAGTCAATGAATTCATAACGAATTAAAAAAAAATCACCCATGGAAAGTAATTAAATTACTTATAAGTTTATTTTTCCAACCCTCCAAACCGAACTCTCCACACTCTTAATTATGTTATGCACCTAACAACTCTCATACATATAAATTTTTATCTCCATTTTCTTTTTTGTTTTTTTTAGAAAAATAAACATAAATAAAAAATTAAGGGTGCAGGAAAGATAATTTCCTTAATATCATCAAAGATTTGATTATTAATGCAAATCCCTAACAATAAGGTGCTGGGTATATGTTTTGTATTTTGTGAATTTATAAAATTAATATTTTATTTACATGTATTTAGGTTAGACTGAAGTCATGAATCTACAAATAATTTAACATGTGTAGGACTTTATAATTATATGGGACTAGGGTTTAGGGCTTACCCATAAATATGACATTATAATTCTAGTAAGTTTGTGGATAGTAGAATTAAAAGGTGGAGATATAAGAAGAGACGAAAAAAAAATCGAAGGCATGGGAGTAACCCGTGAACTGAGAAACGGGGTTTGTTTCAAAGCATATGTTGTGAGTATCGGGTTTTAGAGTATTTTTTATCTTAAAATTGTATAATTTACGATTATAATGAATTATCTCTCGCACCAATGAATGTAGACAGATTGTGTTAAATTACGTAAATTCTTATGTGTTTTTTTATGGTGTGCATGATTTTTGCTTCTATTTTTGTGTTGAAATTAGTGTTTAAATCATAACAAAAGAATAAATAAAAAAAATAAAGAGGATTGGTAGCGACGGCTAGGGTGTGTGGATTTGTTGATCATGGAGGTCGGCTAGGGTTTTGTTGATGTTGAGGATGGAGATGGTGTGCAGATACAACTAGTGGTATATTTGTCTTATTATAAATGAAGTTTTAAAAAATAAAATTGGAGTTTTAAAAAATTTAATAGTGCAATTAAATTTTCTACGCATCTTATAAATATAATTAATAATTAATTAACTCAAGAAATTATTCAAATTGCATCCCAAATAATAAATTTGTGCATTTGTTCACCTCGCGAAATTCTCCAACTTATTGTGAGAAGGAACCTAAATATATTATTAAAATGGTAGTAGCCATCATCAAACTCTCCCTTAGATCAATTTTGTCACAATCATAACATTTACTATACATATATATTAGCGGTTAGCACATACATGTGCGTTTAGATATGTATTTAAAAATTAAAAAAATTATATAATAAATAGTTTAATTTTTAAATTGTAAGCGATTATAATTTTAAAATTAAATAATAGAGATAAAGGTTAACAAGTATTTTAGACAAAATAAAAACAATCTTAAATTTAAAATAATACTAAACGAGAATATTTTTAATAACAAATAATTCACATGACTTTACTTCAATGACAACACCAAATAAGTAATCGTCTTGAATGGATGCATGTATGTATATATGTATGCATAAGAATGTAACTAATTTGACACTTGTAAAATATTCTTGGTTACTAAGGACACTTAAGTTGCAAAATTAATTAATATATATTTTTGCCTTTTAGGTTAGAAAGTTAAAAAGAAAAAAAAAACTTAAGAAAAATGGTTGACTGGACAAAAAAAAAAAAAAAAAAAGGAAGCCAAACACCTATGACTGTGTGTGGATCCCAATATGGGATAGAGAGAGGAAATTTTCTTTCTTAAATATTATAAGATAATTAATCCTAATATATATTCATAAAGTATAACGTAGTTATTTCAAAATAAAAAATAAAAAATAAAAAATTAAATTAGAATCGACACAAAAGGTGCGTAGAGAGGATCGTAAATAGACCCCAAATCAAAAAATTAAAACTTGACAAACCATCAAAAATACTAAAATTAAAGAAGTCATACAATTTTAGGTTGAAATCTCAAAAAACTAAATCCTCAAAGACAAAAATCACAACTGCCAAAAATCTAAATAATCTATACTATTTTATAAAGGAAGAACACCCACTTAGTGTTCTCTAAAATTAAAACTGCGTGAATTTTTAGTTTACTTAAAATGTTCCTAAAAAATTATACTCTCTCTTTAAAAATTAGACGGTAATTATCTACTTTCTTTTTTTTTGTAAAAATAGTATGTAAGTGTTCACTCTATTCCGATCTGCATACATACTAACACCGATTTATATTGCTTTTGATTTTTTTGTTGCACACGTATCGTGTGTGCCCAAGTGCTAATCTACTATTAAATCAAAGGTTATAAAGGGAGATTCAACTGCAAGGACTTACAATTTGACACTAGCTAACCTAATTTTGAGAGTCACATTCAACCGAATGCCTCTGATTCCCATCAGCATCCTTTGATCAATAGTGGTTCACGAGCATAGTATTTTTGATCTCCATTTCATTCGGCTCTGTATACATGGGGTGTTTGGTAGAACTATAAAAGTAGTTTTTAATTTTATGTTATTAATTTCAGTAATAAATTATAATTTTTTTTAAATATTTATAATTTTGGTTAAAAATTATAATTATTTTTTTTCTATTTTAATTATAAACTAACATATTTATCAAATACTTATAGCATTTCTTACCAGTTATAACTTATAAATGACTAGTTTAAATCATGCCAAATGTCACCATAATAGCTAAATAATTGAAGGAACGACAACAAGCAGAACGAGTGTAATTATGAGTGTAAATTTTTATCAAGACATAGAGAGAAAAATCAAACAAATATTTATCAAATTTTAAAAGTTTTTCCTAACATAAAAAAGAAGAGAATCTTCTCAACACTTAAATTTTTATGTTTTTTTTTTTTGTTCTTTTCAAAATCTATCTACTGATAAAAGATAAAAGAAGACTATTTACATATGTGGCATGTAGCAACAGAAAATCCTAAATAATAACTCTGTAACAACGAACTATGCTCCAAAATGTACCAAACGCTGACGATTGCTAGCTATCTTTTTCCTTTTAAATTTTGATTTTATAATACAAGAAGTGTTAAAAAAATTAATGTGGTTGCCAAACAAGACCTTGAAGTTTAGCCGAACGTAAAAGGGGGACAGAATGGTAATTAACAAGTTGGTCCCCGGTCTAACCAAAACGTAGCAACCCTAAGACTAGTTGTGTCCCTCCCTCCTAATTTAGGGCTCGTTTGTCAACTCGCAAGGCGGCTTAAAATCAGTTTTTTGTTGTTTTGATTAAATCCCAAAAAAGTCAAAATTTTTTGTTTTCTAATTCAACATCTTTTATCATTTTTGTTTTTTACATAATTTTTTTATATTTTTAAAAAATATTATAACTTTTATTATATATATCTTATTTTTTATAAAAATTATATTTTTAAAATTTACTTGTCAAAATCAATCAAATAAGATTCATATTGAATATAAAATTATTTAAAAATAAATTTAAAAAAATTATAATAATTTTAAATAAAATTTTTTATTTTTTGACTTAAAATTACTTTAAACCTTTGACTTAAAAACTACTACATACTTCTATCAAATAAATTTTTTATTTTTTTAATTTAAAATAACTTAAAGCCAAACAAATAGTTTAATGCCAGTTGCCAAACTAGACCAATTTGACATAATTGAGAGGGGTGAGTCGGGTCGGGCAAGAAGCTGGAGAATTCTTTTAGGCATAAGTGATTATTGGTTTATTTTTTTTTATTTTAAATGAATTTTTTAAATTTAATAAAAAGCTTTATTTTCGGAGATTTCCTAACTTTTTATGAAGTCGGGAAAAATTAAGAAAATAAAAAAATTAATTAAAAAATATATTTTTTAAAAAGTAAAAGCAAGACAAAATGACCATAACTCCAATAGATCGGGCATGATACATTAGCTACAATATTGGTTAAATATTACATTTATAAAATTTAAAAGACTTTATTTCTTAAAAAAGTGTAATTATATTTTTTAAAGTAATTATTTAATCTCATTTTAATACAATAAATGTGATTGTATATATATATTATCACATTTACTAATAAAGTGAGATATTTAATAATTTTTTTAATCTTAATTTTTTATCACAAATGTGATTAACGAATTATAAAGAAATTCGTTAGCCTTAAATACCCGATACACACCTTGTATTATCACTTAATCCCTAATCACTCTCTCAATAAACCCCAGGAAGGAACAACACAATTACAGCAACCGTCCGCCGGCAACGTCTTCCACCGTTCGTCAACCTCGCTCTACGGTCGCCTTCGCCGTTTGTTGTCCTTGCTCTACCGCCGCGTGGGCCGTCACAATATCTCTCATTCGTTTTTTAATCTTAGAGAATATTACCATGAGGATAATAGGGCTTTTTAAAATCACCATTAATATTTGATGGTCGTAGAGGCGATGATGACGATGGCGACAACAATCGGATTCGTAGTTTTGCTTTGATCAGAAAAGGGGGACGATTTTTGCTGAAATCGTTAGGGATTGGTGAGTTGAAAGGCTTATTTTCTGTCTAATCACATTACAGACCTATATATATATATATATATATATATATATATATATATATATGAGGAGAGGGGGTTTGAATGGCATTCCAATTCCAACAATAGCTATGATTTTGGGTTTCTCTCTCCATTCTATTCGTGCTACACGGGTAGTGATTCTTCGCGTCTCTGCTAAAATCCAAAGGATATATTTCATAAATATCGAGTTGCATTTTATATTGATTTATGTATTTCTCCTTTGTCTTAAGTCTGTTGTTTAGAAAGAAAGTAGGAAATTATAAGAATTTATTAATTTTTTTATCTCTTTACAATCAAACAAACAGAGTTAATTAGTCTACACCAGTAATTAACCGGTCTTACCACCATACTTTGGCATATATTTTTGCAGGTCTCGATTGAATTGATGGAAATCACTGAAGGTTTGTGAACTGTGGTGCTACATTCGTGCGGTCTTTTTTTTTTTTTTTTTTTAAACTTTCATAAACTCACCCTCTCAATCCTGCTTTGGAATTTCAATGTTGACAGATGTTGTATGATTATGAATGAGTTTATTCACTTGATTATGGATTATGTATGCCCCATTAATATAATTAGTTTTACTTATTTAAAA
The DNA here is from genome assembly GCA_034768845.1 of Heliamphora exappendiculata. Taxonomy (NCBI): domain Eukaryota; kingdom Viridiplantae; phylum Streptophyta; class Magnoliopsida; order Ericales; family Sarraceniaceae; genus Heliamphora; species Heliamphora exappendiculata. The sequence continues at coordinate 9,977 of JAOTRH010029778.1, read as the reverse complement.
ATTATATTTCCAATGCAGCAGTTTTCTTCTTTTGTGGGAATCTTTATATTCTTAATGCTATTTTTATGTTTTGTAGGTTCATGAATGTTAGGATATTGGAATAGTTGATGTTCTAACAATAGGTACTACTTTAATATTTCTAATCCTAGAGTCTACATTTGTGATATTTATTTGGACAAAGAGTTGGATCCTTTCTATCCTAGTGAAAGTTTTCAATCTGATATCAAGCTCTGTGAAATAACTAATAAAATTCTAACATGAGGTGGAAATGGAATGTGTCATTTTAACATGGAAAGTAAACTCTTTTTCTGATCCTTGCTACATGGTGCTGTCTACATAAGAGTGCTAGGTGGCCATTTGCATTTTATTTGAGATTTCCATACGAATAGTTTGTTCGTTTACAATCTTTATGAAAGCGGCCATCCCTTTTCTTTTTCGAATTGCATACACAACATTTTGATAAATCAACTAACTAATAATGTACATTTTGATAAATCAATCAGCTAACTAATAATGTACATTTTGATAAATCAATCAGCTAACTAATAATGTACATTTTGATAAATCAACTAACTAATAATGTACATTTTGATAAATCAACTACCTAATAATGTTGTGGAGAGAGTCCATCAAAATTGGCAGTAGCATAACTGATGGGTAGAATGCCAATTTAGCTTGTGCTGCCAGATTTGTAAGGGTAAATTCTTGAACAAGTCTCGCGTGATGTTTCAACTGTTTTCTAGTATTGATAGTGGAGGTTTGATACATTGGGGTTTTTAATATCAAATTTTTTTAAGTGTTATTAATTATTTTGGATTAATACATACGAGATTTTGTGTCAATTTTAATTGATCTCTTCTAGTGAACGATAGAATTGATCTCTTAGCGATAAGTTGAGGTGTTGGAACACCATAAGATAGTCAAAAAGGCCATAATTTAGTTTTTTTGTTAAAATATTTTTCAAACTTTTATTAAAAAATTTTACTTTTAAAACTCGTTAAAAATATTGAGAGAGGTCAGATATTAATTGCGATTAGCTGACATCTACGAGGAGCATGGTGTGGTAGCCTCCCAGTTGTTTGAGTCTCTACCTTGGGCATAGGTGTTCGAGCTCGGGGGAGGAATCTTGGGCGTAGGTGTTCGAGCTCGATCAACAATGAGTGCAGAGCAACACGTGTCGTAGTACCTTGGTAGCCGAGCTTAAGGCCAGGGGTGTGATTATCTACGCCCATTATATACACTTATCTAGGGTTAACATCTCTGATGAGGCGTCAGAGGCAATTAAATCAATTCATGAGTCAAGATGTCATGATTGGTTGACCTTACTCCAAACGAGCCTAGGGCTAAATGGCTAGTCTGACATGATAAAAGAAACATACATGAAAGCACAAAAGAATGACAACAATGTTAAGTCTCTATCAGTTTGACAGTTGTATCTTAGACAGAGAAAAGGCAACTCAAACTGCTCGGGTCGGGTCGAACCCCCAAAGCGATTGAAACTTGTTTTTCCTATAACTAATCAATAGGCAAAAGTATGCACTTCAATTCTATAACAAAAACTCTTCCAAAATAGTACTCTCTTAAGCTTTGTCTCTAAGACTTGTTCTAATTCAATTACCAAAGGGTTCACTGGTAAAGTCACCGGCGAGATATCTCACCTATTTTTTGTGTAAATACGTGTGGACAACATCTCGAATTAACAGATCAGCGTGAATTAAACCCGTAAATTTCAATTTTTAATCATCTACAAATATATTCTTAAAAAGTTCAAAAAAACAGTAATAAGTTAAGCCTTTGTTTGGCCTGGCTTTTAAGCTAAGTTTTTTGGCTTAAAAACAAAAAAAAATATTTAATTTGGGTAGTTAAAAAAAATTAAATTTTTTTCTTATAAAAAAGTCATGATTTAACATATTTTTTTATAAAAAAACTAAAAAATATAAAAATTACTATGAAAAAATTAATCTAAATACAGACTAAATGACAGAAATTTAGACCCGACCTATGTGAGTGGAGGGGCGGAGTTTCTAGGAATCTCCTAAAGCAACCATCAAATATATACAAACAAAAAACTATTTCAGAAAAATAAAATTAATTCCTTCTCCCGTTTCTTCCCGTGAAAACAACATATTCTCAGAAAACTATCCCCCAAATTAATCCCAAGGGTGAATCCACAATCCATAATCGCGAGTGGCTGTGAAATTCTTTCACTTCCCCATTTTTTTATTTTTAAAAATAATTTTATTTTTTTGAGATAAATTAAATTTACATTCATGTATTTAAAGGTAATAACACTAATACCTTCTATATTCTCTAAAATACCATTGCGTTCACTTATATTTTCATTTTTGTTAGATCCTAAAATTAACCTCCGTTAACAGAAATACTATTTCAACTGTGTTTTTTTTTTATTTTTTTTTATTTTTTTTGTTTAATTACAAAATCTTGTTTAAAAATTTGTAATTAAAAAATAAAAAATTTCTAAATACAAAATAAGTAATATAAAATTTAATTTATTAATTTTTTTTTATTTTTAAGTTTTTTATTTTGATAAAAAAATTAATTAGTAGCAAAATAAAAATTAAAAAATTAATTTTTTTTATCAAAATAAAAAACTTAAAAATAAAAATAAATTAATAAATTAAATTTTATGCTACTTATTTTGTATTTAGAAATTTTTTATTTTTTAATTAAAAATTTTTAAACAAGATTTTGTAATTAAAAAAAAATTAAAAACACTGTTGAAACAATGTTTCTATTAATGACTTTGGGGTTTAAGTGTTACAAAAATAAAAATATAAGAAATAGCAATGATATTTCAGAGAATATGTGTCAGTATTATTACCCTTAAACAGAGAATGTGCAAGTATAATTTATCTTTATTTTTTTGTGGTGTCTTCTCTCCCACGAGGACCTGTATATAATAGGAGCTTTCAGCGAAAGGTTCAAAAAAATAAGTTTTAACGTGTAAGGTCTATCAAATTTTTTTTAACGCGCGAGGTCTAATTGCACGATTTCTTCCGAAAATACCCTTCAAACAGATAAATTTATCTGTGCCTCTCAAAACATGTATAAGGCACACAGATAAATTTATCTGTACATTCCAAAACATGTGTAAAATATACAGATAAATTTATATGTGTCATAGATAAATTTATCTGTGCATGTGTAAGGCGCACAGATAAATTTATCTTTGTCTTCCAAAATATGTGTAATTTATCTGTACCTTTCAAAATATGTGTGCTTATGCAAGGTACACAAATAAATTTATCTGTGCATTTCAAAACACGTGTGCTTATGCAAAGTACACAGATAAATTTATCTGTACATGTGTAAGATATACAAATAAATTTATCTATTCTACATACAGATAAATTTATCTAAGATATTTTTATCTTAAAAGAATTTTACGCATTAAAATTTTTATACGAATAAATTTTACTCGTTAAATTTTTTATGCTAAATAAAAAATAATATGCGCCTATAAATTATACGATTCACCACTTTTCCGTATATAATAATATATTCCTTCCCAATCTTCCTCTAAAAAAAATAACCAGAGAGAACCCTCTCTCTCTCTCTCTCTCTCTCTCTCTCCTCCCCTCTGATCCTTCAAAATCTTAGAGCTCTCTCTTTCTAAAAATGGAGATGGAACCAACTCAACCATTGATAGTCAAGAAGCTCTGCAACATAGTGAAGGTAGTGTTCTTCATGTTGAGGAAAGGCGTCTCAAAGACAAAGCTCACGGTCGATCTTCATCTTCTCCTCAAATGCGGCAAGATCGCCGGAAAAGCCCTCGGCGACCTCATTACGCACGACCATTCGTCGCTGAGTTGCCGCTCGAGCGATGCCCACCTCTCCTTCGTCTCCCCTAGGGAGTATGAATTCAGCTGCAGCAACAGCCCCGCCTACCCGACAACACGCAAGCGCCACCACCACAACCACCGCCGCCGACGCCGCCGCCACCAACAGTACTACTACGGCCACGAGGATGACGTAAATGTTGTCCAGAAGGTGTTTGATATATTGACAAACGAGGTTCCGGAGGCGTCGCCGGTGTTTCTGCCGGGGTTTGGACGGAGCCCGATGGTGAGGCAGCTGAGAATAACGGACTCGCCATTTCCGTTGAAAGATACGGAGGATCAAGACACGCAGGTGGACAAGGCGGCGGAAGAGTTCATTAAGAAGTTCTATAAAGAGCTGAAGCACCAGAAGATGGCTGCTCAAGAATCTCCATGTAGAATCTTCCCGTTTTAGTTATATTGGGATAAGATTCTGATTTCGATTTCCATTCAGATATTTTCGCATACATGTGGATGTCTCGAAATCGCCATAGTTTATGATCACCTGATAAACTAATATCACTTTCTGCAGCCATCTTAGGAGGAAGTTTTTACATGAGAATTCTTCACTTTTAGCGATAGTGAAGACTTCATATCTCCAAACTACTGTAATGACTAATAAATATGGTGGTTCGTGTTTCATAGTTGACTCTCTCTCCTTCTCTGTCATCTCTTTTTTCATCGCCATTAACTGAATTCATCGATTTTTTTTATCAAACTATATAAAAGTTTCAAAAAAACGAAAATAAGTCAAAATAAATCAAACTTATTATTAGTCACGTCAGGCTAATTTTACTTATTTATTTATTATTTTATAAGTCAAAAAATAAGTCATATTATTTGAATAACTAAATAAATTAAAAATAAAAAAATAAATAAATAAGCTCGTTTAAATAGTTAAATAAGTATATAAATTGACTTATAAATCAAATAAACTGGCTTATAACCAAATAAACAAATAAATTCATTTGAGTAGCTGACTTATAACCAAATAAAAAAATAAATTACAAACCATTCAAACAAAGTGACTTAAATAAAATTTGGCTTATTTACTAATAAAAAAATAAGTTACTAGACAAATAAGTAAGGTCCATCCAAACAGAATCATTGTTTATTTTTGTCTTAACTTGTGTTTGGTTTAATTTTATTTTTTTTAAATTTTTGGTTTTTTGGATTTTTTATAAAAAATATATGTAAAAATTTATAAAAAAAAACTAACTTATTTTTATAAGAGGCCAAATCAGTAAACATTTAAAGAGACTTATAAGTAAAAAATTTAAAAAAAAACTAAACCAAACATAAGCTACTTAGTAAACTATTTTTATTTTTTCATAAAATTTTTTTATTTTTTTAATTCACCTTATTGAGACAATTATGAAAATTAAAAAATTTTAGTCGCAAAATGAAAAAAAAAAACAAAATCTATCAAATTTAGTCCAAATAGGGCGAATAGCCAAAAAGAAGTAACGGCACTTTGAAATTAAATTTAGAAAAGGGAAACATATGTAATGGACTAAAGGTATATATTGCAGTCATTAAATGGCCACTATTGCAAACTTGTAACTCACTAACAATTAAATTGAATTTAACTTCACTGTTTAGTTAGGCCACACTTGTGAAATAATTTAACATTTAATAATTGTAGACAGGTGAAAATAACTTATGTTTAAAATACGTCACAGATCCGACCATGGAATGATAAGGTCCATGTTATATATGTAGCTTGAGTAATAACGCTTGCATAACTCGGCTAGAAGTACTTGAGCAATGCCTAAGTTGTTTGTGCTTACTCTGCCTTCAACAATAACCTGGTATTTACTTCACGCAGGAGTTGAGTGGCCTTATGCGACTTACTCGAGTGGCATAATCCGTGGCCTTATGCGACTTACTCGAGTGGCATAATCCGTGTAGTTCAATTCATTAATGGTTACCTCATATGTTTGTCTCATAGGAGGATTGATTGGGTTTGTCCAAAATAAGTCAAGGCCCGAGCCACTGAAGATTTGTTGGTTTGACTGAGATGGGTGCATGTGGTACTCGATTTCTACATCTTCGATAGAAATATCCCATAGCACATGCTATGAAGCGTAGTCTTGATTATGACAGTAGCTCTGACTACTCGCCATGGCACAAACCATGAAGACAATATAGTCTGTATTATTACCACGACACGAGTCGTGAAGACAGTACAGACTGTGTAGCCCTGATTACCTAATTCCAATGATATAGTACTGACTATGTGATTCAGCACAGACTGAACAAAATCAAACGTATATAACACAGACTATATCAATATAAAGAATTGCAAGACTGTTCCAGAGACAATCAAAGACAATGGTAGTACAATCCTGCATGAAACGTTGAAAGACATGTGGTTTGGTGGCTAAGAAAAATGTCTCGTCGAGTCACGGGATCCATCCACTCGAGTCACTCGAGTGACCACCAAGTCACTCGATCTGAGTGGGTTGGGTGCTCGACCCGAGCAGGTCGGGTATTCTCAAGATTCCTGTTGGTCGATTTAGTTGAGTTGAAAGAGAATACTAATCATCAAGGAAACGAATAATCTGTAGATCTTATCTCCTGATCCCTAAAAGTTACCTCTCATAATGCAATTATGACTCTTAGAGTCCGATTCCGAATTCTAATAGCTTAATTAGAGGATTATAAATAAGAGGGATGACTATGCAATGGGGACATTCGAATTGAGATGATCATACATGTGTTTGTGCTGCCAATATTCCAAACTCAAGCTAGTTTTCTCTTTCACCCAACTTAATTACTCTTCGTTTTGTGTTTCTGATTACTTCATATATTTTTTTTCTTCTGTTGTTATTTATTTTTTGTCTATTTTAAAATAGCCCTATAATAATATTAATTACACACGTAAATTTTGTATTTTATAATATTAAAATAATTTAATAAAATGCTAACAAAGACAATTGGATTCGATCTGTGCCAGCTGCTTTAGAGTGAAGCCTTTTAATGTATTGCCTTTTAAGGTGGGGTGGGGGCTTGGAACTTGGAAGATTCCGTATTATGATTTTTTGTTTTGAGATTAAATTTGGAGTGATGCTACTTGAACATATAAAAATATATTAATTACATATATGCATTGAGTTTCATACATTGGGGTGTTTTGCAAAGCTTTCAGTTAATTATAAGTTACAACATATTTTAAATATTTATAATTTTTATTATAAATTATAATTATTTTTTTTAATTTTAATTATTATTTATAATTTTTATTAAATATTTACAACTTTTATTATATGTTATAATTTATAACATATAATTTTAGTAATATTAAACACTACTATTATAGAATTTAGGGACGTCCGTGGGCTGGGTTAGGGGGTGAAAGAAAAATTTTCAATCAACCCAGTTTTGATGGGTGGTTGTTTTTTTTATCCCACCCCCAACCGTTGGTCATTAAAATTAGCGGGTTAAATGATATTTTTTGGCAATTTTAACTCACGATTTAGGCGGTTTGACGGATCGAAAAGTTATAAAATTTTAATATCATTTTCTTAAAACTTGTTTCTAAAAAATAAAAACATATTGTAATTTTTTTAAAAAAAATCATATATAAAACATCAAACAAAAGACTAACTAAAAATAATAATAGTAATTCAATAATAATAATAACATAATTAAATATTTCTAATAATAATATTTATATTACATATTTATTAAAAAAATACTCACAACGTGTAAAGTACTAATTAAAATAATAAATATTTTAATTTGTTCTTTATGAATATATATATATATATATATATATATAAAAGGTTGAGATTCGACAAATGTAAAAATATAATAATTAATATTTAATATATATTTAGACGAGTTGGAATGATGGCGATTTGAAAAAACATAATCTGGAATTAATTTACCCACTTTATTTTTTTAATTTAAGCCACCAAATTCAATTCTGTTATTTATACAAACCGCACGACTTGTGTTGAGTTGGATTAACGAGTTAGAACGAATTGACGAATTATTTATACACTCTTAATAGAATTTACTGTATTATAATTGATTTATAATTTGATATGTATTATTTGTCTGTGTATATATTATATTTATTATAATTAGTATAATTATTTTTAAAAAAAAAATACTAATTACAGCTCATTATGCAATGAATAAGAGTTGAACTTTAACTATTAAAAATTAAACTATGACTATTTGAAGTTTAATTTTTATTATTATTATTCATCATATAACAACGCGCAGTGGTTAAAAATAATAATAATAAAGTCAGTGAGATGCTCCTTTGTTTTGGTTTACAGTTTGTACGGAATCACAGAGGTGGATAAGGTTATGTTTGGTAAATGATTTAACATCGGCTTAGTATCTTCTGGCTGGACGTCACAAAAATTAATGGCTAACTTATGATTTTTTGTCTTTCATGATGACTTGAAATATATTTTATATTAAATAAATTTTTTATTTATGTAAATTAGAGTTTTATATATAATTAATTAATTAATTAATTAATTATATAATTAATTTTAAAGCCAAGTTAGCAAAGGAATGTTAAGTTTTGGATTAAGGCCCCTTTGTAAGTACTTAATTTTGGGTTAGATTTTTTTTGTTTAAAGTCGCTAGTTTTAAGTTTAAATAATTAAAAAGTTCATTTAATAAATTGTATAAATAATTTTAAATAAAAAATAAAAGATAATGATTTAAAAAAATTTGACTTAAAAGTGATTTTAAGTTTTTAAGTTAAAAGTTAAAAAATTTGATTTAAAATTGTTATAATTGTTTTAAAATTTATTTTTAATTAATTTTATATTTAATATCGATCTTGCTTGATAGAATTTTACGAATAGATTTCAAAATATATTTTTTTTTATAAAAAACAAATATGTATAACAAAAATTATAATATTTTTAAAAAATATAAAAAAAATTATGTAAAAAAAAAAGTTAAAAAACTGAAAGTCTTTAGTTTGTCAAACGAAATTTTTTGACATTTTATACTTTAAACAAATAAATATAAATGTTAGTTTAAACCAATTACCAAACAAGGCCTAAGTTTGTAATGTCATACAAAATTCAAACCTATGAAGCGTCATGCATTTTAAAAGGCTTGCCTATGTAAGGCCCATAGGGTAGCCACATGTTGGCTAGTGGGTTCTTGAATCCACTCAATTTTTTTAAAGAATTATATATATATATATATATAATTAGCATTTAAAATATTAATATTTATAAAATATTAAAAATAATATAAAATAAGGTCAATATTTTAAAAAATTAAAATTGTTACAAATTTATGTTAGTTATAATATATTTTTTACTTTGAAAAAAGTTAAACTAATAATATTAACAATTTCAAACTTTATTTTTTCTATGTAATTAACAAGTATAAATATTTTTTTAAAATTATTAAAAATATATAATATTATAGTATGTTTTATTAAAGTTATTTTTGACAAATCATATAGGATTAAAAATTTGATATAATTATAATTTATTGAGTGACAGTACGAAATAAAATTTTTAACAACGCTACTAGTTTGGCCTAACTTTTTAAAGACTTGTTACTTAAATTTTTTTTTTAAAAATCTACTAATTTGGCCTAAGTTTGCTTTTTTACATTTTTTACATTCAATAATTAAAGTTGTTAAAAAAATTAAATATTAGGATTATTTAATTTTTGAATTGTGAACAATTATAATTTTAATTTAATAATAGAAAAAAATCTCAATAAGCATTTTGAGCAAAATAATAAGTTTATACAACTTTAAATTTGAAGTAATACTTAGGCTTCGATTAGCAATTAGCTTAAAAATTAATTTATTATTTTTTTATATTTTTAGTTAAAAAACTAAATTATATTCAAATTTTACAGTAGGTTATTTGGTAATTTAGTTTTTAAGCTAATTTTTTTAAAGTTAATTGTTTAGATAAAAAATTAATTTTTTTTTGTTCAAAGTGAACAATTTTACTCTTCTATATATTTGATATTAATAATTATATGTATTTAGTATTTGTAGTAAGTAAATTATGAATATAAAGTATTATTATATTTTAAAAGTAATAAGAATTTAAATAAAATATTATCATAATTTTTATTTTTATTTAATTTTTTAATTTTTTTAATTTTTTACCAAACGAACAACATTAACCT
>JAOTRH010029757.1:0-21214 GCA_034768845.1 Heliamphora exappendiculata | reverse complement strand
CGGTTTTCGTTAATTACTAAACAGAAATTTAACTTTTGGACTAATTTGATTCAGAAATTAAACCTGATGGGAGGTTAATGACATTTTTGAAACTACATGGAAGGCAGTTGATGCTTTGGTTAACCTCAGGGAAGGTCGGTGTAATTTACCCAAATTAAAATTGGTCGAATATTTATAATTATTTGATCAGATAACATTTGCTTACAAATAAATGAATATTAAGTATTTTTTTAGAAAAGGTTAAACAACTGTTATCTTATCGCATAGTTAAATATGTCATATTAATTTTTGTTTACTATGAATAATAAACTTGGGGATCTCTACACAATGAACTAATTTGATCATAGAAATATATTTAAAAATTAAATTATTTAAGCAATAGTGTACAATATTGTGCATTGTTGCACAGCACCAACCCAGGTTCAAAATGTGACGAATTTTGCTTATTATTGTTTTTTTTAGATTTTTTTTCATCTTTTGACTAAATTTGTTTTATTTTATTGAATTATCTTGATAAGATGAACTTAAATAATAAAAAATTTAATCAAAAGATAAAAAAAAAGAAGTCCATTAAAAACGAAAATAAGTAATATAAAATTTAGCTTACGAGCTAATTTTAACTTATTTTTATCTTTTTAATTTTTTTTTTAATATTTTGATATTAAAAGAATTACTGTTTCGGCTCGTCTTGATAATAGGAGTCTAAAAATATAATAATTTAACTAAATAATAAAAAAAATTTACTAAAATTAAAAATAAACAGCATCAAATAAGTAAATAAGTAAATAAGTAATTATTTCAAACTGGGCAATAGACAATCTCATATCCATTTAATAATATAAAATAAAAATCAAATTTGTTCTATTTTTTGGTCAATGATCGGTACATGTTTGAAGCCTGTGAATAACATATTCTTATGCCACGTTTCGATGCAGGATTATTAAGGAGAACGAGATTATTTAAAAATAATTTTATATATACTCATGTTTAGCAACTACTTGGACGGAGATTAAGAAATCTCCCAAGACACGCCATATAAGAGACTATTCTAATCTCATTTTTTATTATTATTAATTTTTTCATATCACAAGGTATTCGGGCAAGCTTAGGTATATCTTGATTAATCTATGTTGACTAATTCTAATTAAGGTAATTTGTCATTGAGACTTATTTTCAAAGAAATAACAAGATAAAACCTCACACTGATTATTACTTCAAAGTATTATGATAGGAAAAAAAAAAAGACTCTTAAACGTAATAACTGTGCATAAATATCATACCAATTATGATGTATTTTCTTCCTAGTATTATTATCTTAACTAAATTTAGTAAGATTGTAATTACAAAAAATTCAAATGATTGTCTTACTATTTATTTTTCATAATTTTTTGCTCCCTTTTTGTAGAGTGGATGGAGAATTTTGGTAACTATACCTACCAAACAAATAAAGTTGAATTTCTTTATCTTACATATTTTAAAGAAAAAGAAGCAATATGTTATGGTCAATTTAATAAAACATACACTAAGAGGATGATTAGCTTACAAGTTAACTTTTTAAATATTTAGAAAACATCGTATGAATAATCTTTTTAGTATTAGTCTCGTAAAATTGTTTTTGTTGTAGAACTATGTATAAGTTATTAATAATCCAATCAATTAAAAAAATAATTCTTTTTTTTTTCCCACAAATCTTGTATCATTATTCATCACCTAAGAAAGGGAACATGCCCTCCCAAAAAAGAAGAAAACAAAACAAAAAGAGCTTATTATCACTCTGATAAAATTAGGGGTGAGCATCGAGTTGTAAGATGTTGTATTTGTGTTATTTCGTGTTCGTATCAGAATAATTTTCTTAATACTGAGCTTATATTTGGACTAAAAAGCTTTGTGGTTATTTTCAAAGTTTTTATTAGTTTTTATTTTTTATTTTGGTTTAATTTTTTTACTTTTCTAATTTTATGTGATGAAAGAATTTTAAAAACTATGCCTATTAAGGTTAATTTTAAAAAAGTTCACCAAAGACGAAATAAATTTTAAAAAAAGTCAAAAAGCCTGTTAAGTTAGTTTTTTTTATTTTATATAAAAAAAATTTAGGTTTTGATAAAGAAAATTATTTTTTATTTTCTCACGAAAAAAATCTAAAAAGTGTATTTATTTGGGCTAATGTTAAAATTTTTTTACTAAAAATAAAAGAAAAAGTCTAAACACAAGTTAAAGGCGAGTTTTGTTAATCTCTTATGAATATATTACAGGGCAAGTTTCTAATGCCACGTATAATTGATGGAATAACAAAAAAAAAAAAGAATATAATTTTACATAAATAAGTAATTTCATAGAACTAATAGTAAAGAACTTGTGAATGTTATATTTTTCTATGTATTGTATATTTTGTATTTTGTGAAATTGACAATTTAATAATTACATAATTTTTTTTTCCATTTGCATTCAAATTAAAAAAACTCAAAGTTTGTAAAATATAATATAATTTTATATTTAATTTGGCCAATTAAAAATGCCCTTATTGTATTTGCAGGGTTTTCTTTTCTCGTAAAACCAAAGAAAGTTTCAATTTATGTTTATGACCACTTGGGGCTGTTCCGATTTATTTTATTTTTGGTTTTTCATTGTAATTTCAGAAAAAAAAATATCGAAGAAATTTGAAACACACTTTATCATCACATCGCTCTTATTTTTGTGCAAAATTAATTCTAAAAATTCAAAAATATTTTTTTGGTATTTTTTGAAAAGTGATGAGTTGTTCTAAAAAATATTCTTTTAATGAACATGTTTTTGGAAATATTTTTTGAGTTAGTGTTTTTCAAAAAATAAAAGAAAATAAATAAAAATAAAAACGATATCTAGCATGACTTTTGTTGGGGTCATTATATAATTTTTATATTAATTATCCTACGGTATTGGGTTGGGATTTTAAGGAGAAAACTGAAAAGTTCTACCGGTTCGAGTGGGCCGTGTTTGGATTAAAGAAAGAGGAAAAAAATGTGTTAGGGACTCCCATGAAATAACTTTAATAGGTTCCATAAAGGAAAAAGAAAGATGGCTTTGGTATTTTTGTTTTGGGACCACATCCTTAAAAAATGGAAATTATTCGGTAGTTAGAAGATATTAAGGGGTGTTTATTTTTTTAATGTCTTGTTCGGACCAATTTATACGCACATCGATTCATTTTTAAAAAATCAATTTGGTGGGGACAATTAAAACCGAGGCTTAAGAGTTAATAGCATCTAAAAAATCTTGAACATGAGACTCACTAAAAAAGAGTAAATTCTCAAGTTCTAAGTCTTAATGTAAGACTTAGAAACAAACTTCGAGAGTTCAAGGCTCAATTAATATATTTATATTACATTTTTTTAATGCAAGATTATGTTAATGTGAAATTATCATAATCTTTTTATGTAGGTTATTTTCTAAACTTAAGTAGAATGCATGCATTAATACTATACACCACATATGTATATGTAGAGTAATTATTCAGTCGTCCTGGAGCCTCGTATGCTATTATTTATATAGTATTTTTATTTAAGTATATAGCAAAAAAAGTACGTATTAAATAATATTCATTCACAATTATTGAGTAAGTAAAGACAAAAATAATTTATTTAATGCATATTATATATTTTTATTTATCGAACATATAACGTGAGTAATGCCAAATAGTACTTTTAGAATAGCTAATAATGTTTCACTAAGGATATGGCCTACCCAATAATAACTCTATCCATCCAAATATTTGCTTAAGTCATCTTTTTTGTTTTTAAGATCATGCTCTTTTGTGTATCAATCAGATAATAATATTTTTTTGTCAAAATAAATAAAACTTAAAGTTATCAAATATTTTATGTTATTTTTATTTTAACTTTGTAATTAAAAAAAAAAAAAAAGGACGGGGGGTTGGGGTTTAACAATCAGGAGTTAGTAGCTACCAAATAAATACGGTGGTTGGGGTAAAAAGTCTTTTTCTTTGGGGTTGGTTTCAAATTTGAATGCACACATTAAATGAATGGGGATGAGAGGAGTTGCAATAAAAGGTGGTAAAGGGCACAAATGCAATTTATTTGAATGCATACATTAAATGAATGGATTAGAAGTGGTGCCATTTGTGATCTAAACGGTTTATATTGTAGATCTTGTTAAAAATGTTATTCACGACAAAAATTGCATTTATTGAATATCTTAGCCATGTGATTTTATTCTATTTGTTTTTAAAAAAATTAAATGACTAGTATATTTTTTAGAATAAATAGTTAAATAAATATTTTTAGAATAAACAGCTAAATAAATTTAATAGACTATAACGAAGGTATTATATGTATAAAAAATTAAAATAATTAAACATCAATAGTTACGGGGTTTAAGGGCATTTACCTTAAAAATAGTTTAAAAAATATGATTTTGAAAATAGGCTTTACAATTTATATGATCTAATCTTCTAGTTATTTATTTTTTGAACAATTTATTTTTTATATAGATAATTTTCTCAATAAATTTAACAATATAAAAAATTTAAATCATCAAAATATGCTCACTGGAAAAACTAAAAAATAAAAATTTAGAGAGCTACATTTTTTTTTAAATGAGGAGGATTTGAATCCCCAACTGGGATTTGCGATGGAAAATAAATTGATCATGGCCTGGTTTGTCAACTTGGCATTAAATTAGATTTTTTTGTTTAAAATTATTTTAAATTTAAACAATTAAAAGTTAATTTGGGAGAGGAATGTATTGATTTTTAAGTTAAAAGTTTAAAGCGACTTTAAGCCAAAAAATATAAAATTTTGCTTAAAATTGTTATAATTTTTAAATAATTTTATATTTAATATAAATATAGTTTTATAAATTTAGACAAATAAATTTTAAAAATATAATTTTTTATAAAAAAATAGATGTGCATGATAAAGTTAATAATATATTTAAAAAACATAAAAAAAATTATATATAAAACTTTTGAGTTAAAAAATATATTTTTTTAACTTCTTAAATTTTAAATAAAAAGCCAAAAAAAACTTTGATTTTAAACTGTTGTATTTAAAGCGGATTAGCAAACCCCCATATCTCATTTATGACGTACCTGCCAAATAATTGCACCTTACCGGTGTTTTGCGGTGTCACCCAACTTCGTAACGTCTCGAAAGTTATGTACCTCGTTTGATTTGAAAAAATTTAAGTTAAAGGATTTTTTTTTTAATTTATTGTACAATTTTAAATCTTTACGTTAAAGTTTGTTCCTTTTTCTTTAGTAGTTATTGAGTAGAGAAATTGAACAAATAAAAAATAATTATATTTCAACAACAAAAAATTGGACAAATTTCTCTCACGGATAAAACGCAAATAACCATTTTGCCTAACTAAAATATGCTAAAAAAAGTATAATGTACATTTAGGTAAAGTACAGAAAAAATTTCACGTTATTGGCATAGCGGTTGAGGCTTGAAACTTAAAAGTTTATTTTTTTTTAAGTTTTAAATTCGAAATCTCTTAGGTACTATTAATTCTTTAAAGTCAGTTCATACGAGATTTTGTTTCGAATTTAATTGAGATCCCCACAAATGGGTAGTAAAATTAGTCTATCAAAAATTAGTTAAAATACGCATAAATTAATCCAAATACCCTGAGTTATAAAAATAAAATACAAAAAGATACATTAATATATGATTGAGGACGTGTTTATATTAATTTAGTCAGTTTTTAAAGGTCAGCTAAATATAACTAATTAAAATTATAAAATGCAAAATAATTAGTGAAAAAGAGAGTTTGTTTGGAGTACTGAAAATTTGTATTAGTTAATCATTTTAATTAATAAGCTTCATAGGAAGAATCTTCGGAGATTTTCTAAATAAGTAGTCTTCCTATGTGTGATAATATAGATAGAGGATGTTTGGATTGCCGAATTGGATTAGAAAACATGGGGCTCAGAAATTAAAATTTGACTTGTGGAATTAATTATTCTGCGTTTGTATCACGGGATTATGACTAATAATTTGACAAAATATCAAATTACTAATACCTAATTCATGATATTAATAATATCATATTTCCTTTGACATTTGAATAGAGTCGACCCAAACGCATATGGATCGTCCTATGATTCAAGCACTGGCCCAAAGAGTTGAAGGCCCGGACGATTCGAAGAGCCCATTAAAGAGCACTGGACCAAGGCCCATAGCAATGGAGAAGCTCGGGAGATTTGACCCTCTAGTCGTGGGCAACACAAAAAGCATTAATGATGGCACAGCCAAGCTCAAAAAGCATTTATAACAAAAGTGTGGTCGAGCATAAAGTATTAATGGCTATGGCATGTTCATATACCTCCGCATTAACAACAGCTGAATTTACTCGAAATATCTCGACAAATAGCGGCCTCATAAGAAAAAGCTCAAGCATGCCCCAAAAGGGTAAAGTAGTTCCCATCAAAGTCGAGCCTAAAGGGTTTATCATTTTTTTTTGGCAGAAAATCACACTGAGACGAAATATAAACATAGAAGGATGGGCCGTAAAAGGTACACACATGAATTCTTACTCATACAAACTCTGCCCAAATCTCATCAAATTGGGTACCTTGCTTATAATACACTAACTTAAGTATCAGAGAGACTTTTCAACAAGAACTCGCCTGGCACTCTCACCCCATTTTCTGGTGTAGGAGTTACCAAGCTGTGGAGCTCGATGCCACGGGCTTAGTTCTTCCTATTCAACTCACTTATACGGATCCACCCTTGCACATTTGGCACTGTTTGTGAGAATATCTAGCTGAAACCTTGGCAAAAAGCTCGATGACGATGTCACTTTGGGCCCAGTCAATCGGAAACGGAGCCTAGATTCACCGCGGGCAACCTCACAAATCATGATAGTGTAGCCAAGAGTGTAGAGCCACCCTGCGCCACCTAGAGGAACGGTAGTCACAAGAAACCCTTAAGGTAACCAGTAGTGACCTCTCCCATGGCGCAACCCTCAACGCCATGGGAGTGGAGACTGTGAAACTCCAGGCCGCGTTGAAAAATAGAGCATTAGAGACTGTTCCACCAAACTTAGAGGAAGACGGGTCCTCAAAGAGTTTCTACATTATCCTCATCATTAACCCTGTAGGAGACACGGGCGTAAAGCACGTCATCAACGATTTCGATCCCGGACCGCACGACCTCAACGACGAAGAAAGTAGCTACGTTCCCACTGAAACCGAGTTTAGTACTAGGCGTTTTGGCGTAAGGAACCCGGGCCGTTCGCCCTCACATACAAGCACTGGCCTGAGAACATGGCTCTAGAACAAGTGGTGCAATGTAGAGACAACCCTGGCTCACGAAAGGTGGAGGGTCCACGGCAATACGAAGATACTAACAACGACCACACTAAGAAGCTCATTCTCCACGCCTTTTATCACGCACATAGAGGCAATGGAGCCTCTGAGGAGCTTTTTCTTACCTAAGTTCAACTCATATGATGGCCGATTCGATCCACATTCCCACGTGAGTCATTTTTTCCAAATGATGACGTTTTGAAGTGAAAACGACGTCCTGTGCAAAGTTTTTCCCTTGAGCCTAGAGGAAGCCGAGCTACGTTGGTTGGACAAGCTCCCCTTGAGTAGTATCAGGGTTGGGCTGAATTGCCACCAGCTTTCACGGCTCGTTTCTTCACAAACATGAAGAACCCAAAGGAGGTCGACTCTCTTCCTACTTTAAAAAGGGAGAGATACGAGACACTCAAGAATTACATGCGCAGATACTAAAAAACATATAATAACATTGAACACTATAACGAAAAAGTGGCAGTGGCATCCTTCAAGAACGGCCTCACCCCCCGGAAGAAAACTAAGGGCCTCTCTAACCAAGAAGCCACCAAAGAACATATCTAATACGATGATTAAGCTCGAAATTTGCCACTTTTTTTATTCAAAATTTTATATTGATTAGTGGTATTGTTTAATTGATATTAATGAGAAAATTCAAAAATATTAAATTTAAATAAATAAATGTGCAAATCAAATGTTATTATATTTTAAAATTGAAAATTTTAACATTAAAATTAATTATATTTTTACAAACAAGTTTTATTTCAATTTGGAGTACGACTCCCCATGTGTGGTTTGTTTAGTGCTTCCTTGCTATTTGAATTTTGAACATGGTAAGAAAAGTACTGTATTAGGAATTTTAATCATTAATTTCGGTAGCTTTGTTCGGTGCATGTAGACTTATCCAATTGATAAACATTCTAAATTCTAACGAATGTGAGAGAAAATCCTAGTTTTCTCATTAAATTAATTATTTTTGAAATGATAAATTGCTTTATTTTGATTTGGCAGTAAAATATATCCATCTTTTTATAGGACTTTGTTTTTATCATTAATCAGGTTTGATAAATCTTAAAAATGAATTTTAGATTTTGTCTAAAATAAATTTAAGAAGAAGCTATAACATTCTAAAATTTTAAAAATAAAAATAACTAACTGATTTTTTTCGTCGTCAAATTACTTAAAATGCGTGAAATTACTCATTATATAAAATATATTATACATGTAGTTTTCTCACTATGTTTGGGCTAATTTTTTTAAAAAAAAAATTTATAAAAAAATCAACTTTTAAACTACACTATTTAGTTTTTAAAAAAACCTAAATAATTTCTTTTCATTTCTTAATCCAAGTAAAAAATCTAATACATATCCCAAACATTTAAACTTTTTTTTCAAATAAAATTACTATAATACCCTTACATAAAAATGTAAATTCTACTCACAAAAATAAAAAAAACTGGTATCAATATTCTAAACACTACAATGTTTGGGTATTTTGGGCCGGTTGGGACTAGCTTTTAGCTTTTAAACTGCATTGTTTGGTTTTCAAAAAAAGTTAATCCTACTTACAAAAAAAAAAAATCGTGTCAATATCCCAAACACTACAACTTAAAAGTTAAAAGTAAGAATTTTTTAAATATTTTAATAAAAAGTGAAAAAATTACTATAAAAAATTATCACAAATACTCTCACTTTTTTTTAATTATTTTTTTTAAATGCTAAACCTCTTAAAAGCTATGCTTAAAAGCTATCCCAAACAAGCACAAATTGTATAGTTGAATAAAAAACTAAAAAGCAAAAATACAACTACAAAAAATTATTTCAAATAATTTAATTTTTTTAATTTTTTTTTAAAAGTTAAATTTCTTAAAAATCAAATATTTTAAATATCTCAAACAGTCATAGAAACGTATTAGCAGGTCCCTCCCATGAAATCCTCCAAAACATTGTATAGCTGAAAAAAAATGAGCAAAAAAAACTGGCTTGTTTGGCACAAATGTCTATTTAATGTATTTTTTTCAATTGTGAAAAAATAGAAAATTTTAAACAAAAGTTTACAAAATTGTCAAAACCAAAATTCTCCCTCCAAAGAACTCAAGTCTACAAGCGAAACACGACCAAAAAATTATTAAATATTTTTAGAACAAAAATGCTAACTATTGCTTAATGAGCGACAGATAAAGAGTATACAATATATAAATATTTATGCAAAGTGTATTAATATTTATAAAAGTAATAAATTTTACATCAAAAGTATATTAATATTAAAAAAAATTGTCTTTATTAGTCTATTAACTACCATTCAATGAACGATAGTTTGTTAGAAAAATAAGTTTTGAATAAAATTAGAACATGATTTTTAGCTAATTTTAAAGTTAATTATCTTTGTGTTAAATTAATTTTTTTTAATGATTCCAAGTTCTAATTTGTTTATTTTCATGAGTAGAGTAATCATGAATTTGTGGTATTCAAAACTATTAATGAGTGAATGAGAAATTGACTCCAAAAGTATGCCATTGAAATTGACAAAATAATAGTAATAAAGCCTGATCCCACATTGGCTGGGAGAGAAAATGGTGAGTATCCAAGTAAGCATAGAAGAGTTTTCAATCTCACATTAGTTGAGAGAAACTTAGGTGAGTGGCTTATATAAGCCAAATTGAGCCTAGGGGATGTGCCCCTTGATGGTACACAGTTTTGTGGACGGAGAAGGATCTACCAAACGGTAGGTTCAACCCAACCCCCACGCGCGCCGCCACTTGTTCGACCGACCGAGCAGAGTCGATCCGGGTTCGGGAGTTCAGGGGACGTGGGCTCGGGTCGACCCTTATTTTTTGTCAAAAAATTATTTAATTAAATTTAAAATTTTAATTATTTAAATTTTAAATTAATTATCGTTACCGTTATTTTCGAGCCATTGGACGGGTTCAGGACCATTGGAGTAATTCTGAACCGTTTTGCGCCTGTTTAGCGGTCCAACCGCTATGCCGAACCGGTGTCGCATCGGTTCCAACTGTCCGAACAGTCACCAGCAGTGCCTATTAAAAGGCAGCTATAGATCCTGTTTATTCACTCAATTTTTTATCCTCTTTCCTCTAAGCCTCCATTGCCGAAACTCTGCATCTTTTTTCTTGTCATAGTTTCTCGAGAAAGTTCAGATACAACAGCATTCGTTGGTGTGCAGACTGCCGTGCCACATCTGCTCACAACAATCGTTTCATTGTGGAGGCAGACGCCCGATACAACGCAAGTATTGAGGTGGGACGCAAATCTGTCTTAAGGAGACAGTGTTGAATGCTGAACTCGAATGCAAATTTTTATTTATTCTGTAATCTTTATTTTATTCAGTTCAATACTGTTCTGTTTGTTAATATAGCACTAATTTTCCTTTTAGTTTTATCTTATTCGTTCTGTTTCAGAAATTATTTACGTTCTGTTGTCTGTTTTATAAAGCAATCTTTCCTGTTTTTCTTCAGGTTTCATTTTATTAGTTTTCTGGTTATGTTCAGTCTTAAGGTTATTTTATTACTTCTGTTTTGTATCCACAAAACATTATCATAAGTTTTAAGACTGTGTTAAATTTAACAAATCAATAGTATTTCTAAACAGTGTTTTCACAGCATGCTTAAAACATATTAGTAGTATCTATTTTTTGATTTTTTTAAATCTATTATTGTATTATTATTTTCAAAATTATCACAGCTTTTTGGGTGCTGTAATTTCATTCGTTATTTTGTTAGTTTATGATTCCGATAAACCGAAAGAATATTGTAGTTTTTCCAATTGCAAATCTAACAAGATTAACATAAACCTTTTTAGAATATTGTTTATTATAAATTTTTGATAAATGGAAAAGTTTAATAAGTACTAAATAGATTATTTTTGTCTTTCAAATAGCTAAAGTTAATATTATTTCACTTATAATATTTTATACTAAAATATAAAATAAAAAAACTAAACAAACAATATGTATCTATTTATCTATTATGTTATAGCAAAACATTGTTAATTCTCTAAATTCAAAAGTCTCGTCTATTTTTTAAAAAATTTGTAAAATTCTAACTTTATTCATAACACATGTCACTATCTGACTGGTCAAAATTAATTATACCTATATTTATGTTAAGATATTCAATTATTCTGAGAGCCAAACCATTATTAGAAATACACCAATTTGGAAATAACTTACTAATTTTACATTAAAATCTACCCATTACATGATTGCAAAATATTATTAATTCTCTAGCTTCAAAAGTCTCAATTTAACTTTTTTTTGAATTAATAAAATTTTAACGTTATCTATAACACATGCCATAATGTGCCTGGTCTAAATTAATTATACCTAAATTTATATTAAAATACTTAATTCTATTGAGAATCTAAGAATGATTAGAAATACACCAATTTAGAAATAACTAAAGCCAATACTTTTAGTAATATTAAAAAATATTCTACTAATTTTTGCCAGTAGAGACTCTCAATTTTGAAACGTTAGTCATAAATCAGAACTTATGTTTGGCATAAATTTTTTAAGAGATTTTTTTGCTTAAAATCATCTTAGAAAGTCTACTTGTTTAGCTTATGTTGACTTTTTTTTTATATATTTTTACATTTACTTTTTTACAAAAAAAAACTAAAAAACTTACAAAAAAAACTAGTCCAAACACAATTGTCTTAAATTACATGATATTAGTTTATTTGTTTTTCAATACATATTCAAATTTTTTTCTTAATTTGAAAAACATATATTTCATATTAATTAATTAATTTTCCAATCTATACGATCTATACTATATATTATTACAAATTGTTGTTAAGCTTTTAATTAAGTTTGAAACTTTTAATTCAAAATTTTTAAAGTATAAAATTTGTAGAGATTAATAATATTAATTTACGACATTGATTATTAGTTTTTAACTAATAAATTAATATTAATTAAATTCCTAATTTACTATTAATTATTGATTTTTCTAGAGGTTTGGAATAATGTGAATTATTTTGCTGGATGCATTGAACTAAAACATTAATGTAAAGAAGGCTAAGCTCGTCGGCATTGAAAGCGCCTTTTTATGGGTGAAGAATCCCAACAGATGCCTCGTATGGAAATTAATTTTAAATCGGTTTAAAATTATATTTTTTATTTTTTTGTTTAAAATTTAAAAAGTTAAAAAAATTTTCTTTTTTAATTCAAATGCTTTTAATTTTTTTGTTTTTTTACATATATTTTTTATATTTTTTAAAAATATCATAATTTTTATTATAAAAATTTATTTATTATAAAAATTATATTTTAAAAATATATTTGTCAAAATATATCAAATAAGATACATATTAATCATAAAATTATTTTAAAATAAATTTTAAAAAGTTATAATAATCTTAAGTAAAATTTGTTGCCTTTTAACTTAAATTATTTTATAAAACTTTGATTTAAAATTAATTAATACTTATTTTAAACTTTTTTTTTTAATTTTTTAAGCTTAAATTGAATTTAATCAACAATCAGTGAAAATCACTCCCATTTTTCACAAACTTTAATTTGTTTCTTGAACGAAACACCCAACGAACGAACCCAGGTCGTGGGAGGCTGATTAGCGAACGGAGCGCCATCAACGTGTTCAAATTACTTCGCTGGGCCCAATCGCCCAAAATCGAAGATAGTTTCTCTCTCTAAAACTATCTTCCTTTCTTTCGCTCCGTAGAACTAGAATTAGATCTCGTTTTCCCCGAACATTTTCCCCAGAAAATCATGTCGGACGCTTTGATCAATGGACTCGCCGGAGCCGGTGGAGGAATTATCGCTCAGCTCATCACCTATCCTCTCCAAACTGTACGACCCCCCTCTCTCTGCATCTGTGTATATGTCTCCTTATCGTTCATCATCTTTCAGATTCGAGATTGATCATATATATATACATATGTATGAACTTTATGTGCGGACTTATTATTGTTTCTAATTTTTTTTGATGATCTAGGTAAATACAAGGCAACAAACGGATAGAGATTTAAAGAAAGAGAGGACAAAACGCGGGACTGTAGAACAAATGTGTCAGGTTTGTGCTTGTTTATTTAAATTGATGGTTAAATTTCTTTTTTCTTGTTTAAATTTTGCTTTTTTTAAAAATTATTTATTTATTTATTTTTGTTTTAGTTGATGATTTTTGTGCTAATCAACAGGTTGTTAATCAAGAGGGATGGACTCAATTGTACGGGGGCTTGGCGCCTTCGCTGATCGGTACGGCTGCGTCTCAGGTTAGCTTAATTTAGGTCCTGTTTGCACTTTGCAGTTGCTGCTATTTGCGTATTGTGCTCCGTTTGCATCACAAAGTTTGTTAATTATATTTTAGTTCCATTTCTCTGCAACGGAAAGGAAAAAAGAAAACGTGTTCATGATCTGATTAGAATTGGCAATCCACCGTGGCAAACACGAAAAATTTAATTTTATTTGAAACAGTGTTCAATAGAGGTGAACATCCAGTCAGATTAACTAGTAAAATCACTTGGTGTGGTAATAGAGACCTGGCATCTAATCCTGCCTTTAGCCTGGCCGGGTGGGGGTTACCGGAAGGGGGAGGCCACCCTTGCTGTGTACATGTAGGTGCCCAATATTTCGGCATTCTCTACGTGGGTGAAGCCCTTCCAGATAACATTTCAGCTCAAACCATTATAGTGTACATAGACAATTAATTCATAACCAAACAACCTTCGTGAATTTCAAGATGCAGTCATTGGGTCACGAAATGAAAGTTCAAAACAAAATTGGAGACGCCATTTGGTTTTAAGATCCAAGAACTCATGCATTGATTTTCTGAATCAAACTTAGTCCTTTCATCACAATAGAATGAGTTCATGAACTAAGGTACAGAGTGGGTTTAGGCACTATTTAGCCTAACCTCGTGGTTATATATCTTATTAATGCACGAATGACAAATAAAAAATAACTAGGACACTAGGAATGCTCATGTATTTGAAAACTGATATTTTGATTAGAAATTTAATAGGGATCATGGTCATATCATCGTCCTAAGCATGCAAAAAGAAAACTGACATTTTTGGGTTTCCCCTGATGAATGAAATGCACAATTATGGCGTTTCCTTCTCTATTAAGAGTATCTGACTATTGATACTATGACCTCAAAATTTAAGTAGGGATGGGCTTGAACCATATTCTTCAACTAATTTGCTTCACGTATTTGTTTGAAGCTAATGAGTTTGTGTATAAAAGTAGGTTACACAGACTATTATTGCAACGATGTTGAAATGACTTGGGGTTGGTGATGATTACATCATAAAAATAGATACCTAATATTCAATAGGTATTGCTCATATCCCACTTTTGGTGGGCCTTGGTATTGACTGATTTATCATGGTATTAGAAACAACGGGTCAAGAGGTTCAATAAGCTCATCTGAATTTAGAGATACTGGAAGATAAAAACCCCATAATTATGCTATATCTGCCATTCGATACAGTGTAACCTAATAAGTACTAACAATTGAAACAAAATAAAATACGAGTTATGTTTATATGGTCAGATTGCTTTACGAGAGGAGTGTCTACTAAAATAAAACCAAATCAAATTAAGTTTTATATCTCAATCAATTGTGATCGAATACATGAATTATTTCTGCCATTGTGCTCAATCAAGGGCTTTATGCTCAATTAGATTCAATAAACTCATATAATTTCTTATTATAACAATAAACTTATATAATTTCTTATTATAACATTCTATGTTAATTGGGTGTCTATTAAAATGTTGTCAAAATTAAGATTTTTATATGAATTCTCAAACAAGGGCCACATAGGTCAAAGAGAACAAACATATTTTGCATACCTAGCAATTATAAAAGTAACTCACTTGTCTTTTTTCAAATATGGCCAGGTTTGGTTTTGGCTTAAAGCTGGGCTTTTAGGATTTTGCTTAAAATTACTAGAAGTCAATTGTCAAATCACAACTTCTTTTCTATGTATGGTGGCTTAAAGCCACTTTTTAACCAAACGAATTTTTTGTTTATTTGGCTTAAAGTCATAAAAAGCAAAATGCTTGGCTGTAAGTTAGGTTACCAAACAAACTCTATGTCATGTTTTTGTGAGAATATATTATTGAGATATTTTTTCATTATTGAGATTGTTAAAATATACTATCATTATTATTGATATTTTTTCATTATTATGATTTAGTTTCCTAGTTAATCTATTACTATTATTAGGATTTCTTTAGTCTATATATTTGATGTATTCTTTCATTGTAAATCAAACATTTTTACTCAATATGCAATAATAGTAGTCTTTATTTTGTTTGCTAATATGGTATCAAAGCAGGGTTCCAAACCCTAGTTCACCGCCAACCTCTCTTCTCTCCAGCGCCGTTAACCTCCTTTCCCTTTGGCGTAGTTGTCGTTTTCTTCTTGGTACGAAGATTTGTCTTCCTTTGCAAGCTCCCTTTTGCATCGTTGACCGTTGAAAACCCTACCCGAAGCCACCAGCACTATCGAAAATCCTAGTTGAAGCCATTTGTGACAATCACTAGCACTGCCGACCTAAAAAACCCTAGATCTGCACTCTAGGACTGCCGAAAACCCTAGCCAAAGTCACTACCACTGCTGAAAACCTTAGTCGAAGCCATTTGCGACAGCCACCAACACTGCCGACCTCAAGAAACCCTAGATTTGCACGCCGATCCTTCTCGCCAATGTTCGAGACCCTAGATCGGCAACCCTTTTGCCCTCGAAAAACCTCAGTTGAGGCTCTTTGACTGCTGACGACTTCGCCGGACCTCTCCACCAACGTTGACGACTTCGCCGGAACCCTTCACTAACGCCGACGACCTCACCAAAATATTTGTAGCGTTCTCTCTCGTCCTCGCCGGTATACTTGCAGCACTCTATCTCTTCTTGCGGGGTTGCTGTTACTATGCAATAATAATTTGAACTTGTTATTTACAATATTTGGTCTTTAATTCCTAGTTTGGCACTTAGCATTTACTGTTGATTCTCAATTTTGGATTTTCGTCACTACTCAGTGTGCGACAGATTTGGTCCCTTTGGTTTTGGTTATTTTGGACATTGGTTTGCTTGCAAAATCAATTTGGCTGATCATATTTTGATTCATCGGTGTGAGACTTTGGTATTTGTGTTCTCTAACTTGTTGAACGATCAAATTGTAAGTTATAGTACTAGATTGCATGGGAATTCTTCACAATGGGCATGAGTTTCTCTTTTGACTCGAGAACTAGATACGAATTTTGGCATGCGATTTGGGTTTTCTCTCCTTTCAATGGTGCTTCAATCTCCTTAGTGCATTCTCTGTTTGAGTAGTTTCAAACCACAGACTATGTAGGTACCTTTTGGGCTCCAATCTCATGCATCTGCTATGTCTATGTTCTCTTTAGGCTTTCATTGTTCTTATCTCACCGGTATTTTTCCCACTACTTAGATATTTGATTCCGGTTCTTCTCGTCATATGCCACCTGATTTGTCCAGTCTTAGTCATTGTACTTCTCCCTTTTCTCCAATTTCTATTTCTACTGCCAATGGTACTTGTATGCAAACTGTTTCTATTGGTTTTGTTGTTCTTTCTTCATCCACTTCATTATCCATAATTAATGTCTTTCATGTTCCCCAGTTGACTATTAGTTTATTATCTATTAGTCAGTTTTTTGACTTTGGTTTTGACGTTATGTTTTCTTCCTCTGGTTGTGTTGTTCATGATCTGACGTCCCAAAAACAGGTTGGGACCGGGCGTAGGATTGATGATTTATATGTGTTGAAAAGTTTGCATCTCTCTTTAGATTATTTCTCTACGGCTTTATCTTCTTTTTCTTTAGATTAGCATTTTTCTTTTTACATATGGCATTCTTAGTTAGGTAATCTGTGTAGTGAATGCCTAAAATAGTTAGTTCAGTCTGGTTCTTTGGGTAAAGTGTTTGCCAACGACATTTCTGAATGCAGTAGTTGTAAACTTGCAAAAATATTAGCTCTACCCTTTCCTAATAGTACTTCGCTCTCTAC
Source organism: Heliamphora exappendiculata (assembly GCA_034768845.1). Lineage (NCBI taxonomy): Eukaryota > Viridiplantae > Streptophyta > Magnoliopsida > Ericales > Sarraceniaceae > Heliamphora > Heliamphora exappendiculata. The sequence continues at coordinate 3,901 of JAOTRH010029757.1, read as the reverse complement.
ATCTTCTTTCTCCCTTGTTCATACTGATGTGTAGGGTCCTTCTCCCATTACAACAAAAGGCAGGTCAATGTATTATATCTTCTTCATTAATGATTATAGTCGGTTTTGTTGGGTGTATTTGATGCCTCACAAATTATATTTATTTCGTATCTCACATTTCATTCTGCAGTTCACATCTAATTTTTTACAACTATCAAAACCCTCCGTTCTGACTTGGGTGGAGAATATTTTCTTACTGCATTCATTGATTTCTTAGCTGCATCTGGTACTATTCATCAATCTTCATGTTATGACATTCTTGTACAAAATGGTAAAACTGAAAGAAAACATCGGCACATTCTTGACACAGCTCGCTCACTTCTTCTTTCATCATCTGTCCCTGCCACTTTTTGGGGAGAAGCAATTCTTACTGCAGTGTATTTTCTTAATCGCATTCCTACACCTCTTATTTTTGGCATTTTTCCTTATGAAAGATTGATGGGTCACCCTCCTAATTACTATTTGTTACGTGTTTTTAGTTGTGCTTGCTCTGTCCTTCTTTCCAAAAGAGAGCGGAATAAACTTAGTGCTTATTCCGCTCTTTGTGTCTTCTTAGGTTATGGTATTCAACATAAAAGATATCGGTGTTATGATCTTGTATCTAAACGCCTTTACGTTTCTTATCATGTTATGTTTCTTGAGCGTCTCTCATATTTTACTTTATTATCCAAATATGCCCCTTTTCCCAAAGAGGATCTAATTGTTATTGATCATTTTCCAAATGATATGCCTTCCGATGAGTTTACTCGTACTCTTGATGTTTCTGAACTTCCTTCTCAGTCTCATCCTTCCGTTGTTTCGTCTCTCCCATTAGTCTATTTTCGTAGGCTGCCTCCCTCTTCTCAACACATATCCACTAGTTCCGAAATGGTTCTCTCTGTTTTTGTGGATCCTAACCCCCTAAACGGCGCTATCTTTTGTGTGCTTGTACTCCGTCAGTAAGACTTGGTTTTTTTAATATCTACTTTTCACCTTCTTATCGTGCATTTTTATATGCTATTCATACTTACTTTGAGCCTCAGTCTTATTAGGAAGTCTGTACTAATTCAAACTGGATCAATGGCATACACGAAGAATTAACTGCTCTTCAGACGACTTGTACTTGGGATTTAGTTCCACTGCCTGTCGATAAAAACCTTATTGGATGTGAGTTTACAGAGTCAAAACTCATTCTGATGGTTCTCTAGAGTGTTATAAGGTCAAGTTAGTTGTGAATAGATTTTCTCAGAAGTATAGAATTGATTATGAGGAAACTTTTGCACCCGTGCCTAAGATGACTGCAGTTCGTATTTTGATTTTTGTTGCTGCCATTCGTCAATGGCCTCTTTTCCAGTTAAATATTAATAATGCATTTCTCAATGGGCATTTCAATGAGGAAGTTTATATGCGCCCTTCTCCAGGTCTTCCTCATCCTCCTGCTACTGTTTGTCATTTTTGGCGTGCTTTTTATGGTTTAAAGCAGTCCCCTCGTGCTTGGTATGAGTGTTTCCAGTTTACGGTTACTCAGATTGGTTTCATTTCTAGTTCTCATGATTCTGTACTGTTTCTTCGCCACACTTCTACTGGGTTGGTTATTTTGTTATTATACGTGGATGATATGATTATCATTGGTTCTGATTTTGCTGCAATCTCTGAAGTGAAACATCATTTATTATGTGCATTTGAAATGAAAGATTTGGGTCCTTTGTGATACTTTCTTGGTATAGAGGTTGTTCTTCCGCCACGGGTCATCACCTCTCTCAATCAAAATATGCAACTGAGATGATCCATCGTGCTCGTTTCACTGATGATAAAGTTGTGGATACTTATCGAGAGCTGGTTAGGTGTTTACTGTCTGGTCTACCTTACTGTGACTCGTCCTGACATTGCATATGCCTACCTTACTGTGACTCGTCCTGACATTGCATATGCCATACATGTGGTGAGTCAATTTGGTTTTGCATTTTGCTCCACTCATTGGGCAACTCTGTTTCGCATTTTGCGTTATGTTCCTGGCACTATTTCTCAGAGCCTATTCTTTTCTTCGTTTTCACCATTAACTCTTTGGGCTTATGGTTATGCTGATTGGACTGGTAATGTCTCTGATCGCAAGTCTACGACTGAATTTTGTGTATTTTTTGGTGACTCCCTCATTTCTTTGAAAAGCAAAAAGCAGTCTGTCATTGCTCGTTCTACTGCTGAAGCTGAATACCGTATCATAGTTCATGCTATTGCCGAGATTGTTTGGCTCCGTTGGCTCCTCTATGATTTGGGTGTGCCTCTCTCTTCTCTTACTTTTCTCTATTATGATAATAAGAGTGCGATCCTGATAGTTTATAACTCTCTTTCATGAACGTATGAAGCATAAAGAGATTGATTGTCACTTTGTTCGTCAGCATCTTCAGTTTGGTACTATTGATCTCCCCTTTGTCTTCTCGTCATTGCAGCTTGTCTATTTTTTCACTAAAACTCACATTTTGACTCGTTTTCGGTTCCTACTTGATAAACTCTCACTGCTCATCGGGCTCGCATTATGAGTTTGAGGGGAGGGATGAGAATATATTATTGAGATATTTTCCTATTATTAAGAATATCAGAATATATTATTATTATTATTAATATTTTTTTATTATTATGATTTAGTTTTCTTGTTATTTTATTACTATTATTAGGATTTCTATAGTCTATATATTTGATATATTTTTTCATTGTAAATCAAAGCTTTTTACTCGATATGAAATACTTTGTTTGCTAACAGTTTCTACATGCAGGAGATAATTTGTTAAAGAAGTGACTTTGTATTTGTCGAAAGAATTCGCTTATTGAAACTTTTGTCATCGTTTCTGTATCTCTGTCAAGATAAATCCCAACTTGCTTAAACTTGAGTCTGAACAGAAACTCGTGTTCTATTGCATCTTCAGCAAACCCTGAAAGTAATTGGTCTTTGCTTTCACCAGAACCCTTTAAGTGAATTTATATCCACTCATATAGACAGTGTTGCATTAGCATCATAGGATGTTGGAAGCCATTAATGTTAGCAAGACTTGGGACTGTTTTTAGTGTGCCAAACTTCATATGATATCTTTGGTGTTCCAGCACATAGTAGTTTTCCAATTGATGGGATCTAGGCGTAGCAGTAGATGAGTCCATTGGAGCCTGAAGTCATTATGTCTCATTTGTTGCATGGGAGGTTGCATCTTTCACCTAATCATAAGATGGTTCATGCATCTAGTCTAATATTCTACTGTATCTGAAGATGGTGCAGAAGGATGATAAAATTTGCAACCATACTGTCTCTGAAGATGGTGCAAGAGGATGATAAAAAATAGAGCTTAAAATCCATCAAAGCGATGTAAAATTTAGAAAGAGCTTGAAATTTATCGAAGGCTGTGTATATTTGACCTCATTCACACAGTGATAACAGCCTCACTCCTAAACTTGGCTCTACATTTCTTTCTAGAATACTACCATTGGTATGAACCGGCTAGGGTGAAAGCTTAAACCCAATATTTGTCTTGAAATTATTGAATTTACTGTCGCATTTTTATCATCTTCAGTGGCTCCTTGGGCTATATAATTTTCAAGCAATCGAATTTAAAGTTTGTTGACTTCATATGTTCATATACGTGTAGCACATGCACTCCTGAATCAAACTGTGCCTATTATTTCTATGGTATTGCTCTTCTATGAATATGGAATACTGTAGCTGTAGCTCATATAATTTGAGCAATTGCACAGGTGAACTTCAATGTCAATTATGTCAACCAACTTGATATGTCAATTATGTCAACCAACTTGATAAGTCTTCGCGGGGGGGGGGGGGGGGGGGGGGGGGGGGGGGGGGGGGGGGGGGGGGGGGGGGGGGGGGGGGGGGGGGGGGGGG
>JAOTRH010029746.1:0-21215 GCA_034768845.1 Heliamphora exappendiculata | reverse complement strand
GTGGAAGGTAAATATCTATATTATGTGGGATTCCTTTTGAAGATGATTTTTCAAGTGTCATCCAGTGAGCTAAGGAATATTGCGGAAAACACTTTGGGTGGTGGGGTCAATTGACCTCATTAAAGAAAAAATGTTTTTATTATTATGATATTTTTAAAATTGATCTATAATTGACACCATTAAAAATATTAAATTATTCAATATGTATTCATTACTAAAGAAAATCATTCTAAATATTGATCAATTATTTTAGGTATCATTCATTGTTTATATTTTTTTGGTTTGGTTAATATAATAAGAAACAAACTTATAAGAAGAAAATCGATCACACGGGAAGATTCGTTTCCTAATATTTCTATTCAAGAAACTTATGGTAATAAATAAAGTTGTGTCGATTTTAACAGTCTTCCATATTAATTGAGATGTGTTTGATATAGTTGATAATGAGTCTTTTATGGATAGAACACAAAATATTGTTGAATGCAATTGCTAAAGTTTATATATTTGCATATTTGTTTATGAAAACAATCATGAATAAATTTTAAGTTTCTTTCTAATAAACTAAGTAGTTTAATAAATTGTTATTTGTTAAAAATAAATAGTTAGTTGTTGATTAGTGTAAAAATTAATTTGCTATAAACAAGTAAAATTAATGTTTAAAAATGACCCCATTAATCAAAATTTTGGAGTTGCGACGGTGAGTTTAATAATTGCACATTGTTTGAGGTCTTAAGTTCCATAATGCTAGCTGTCTACAGTGTCATTTGGCTTAGATGTTTTGACTTTAAGGCATCTCCCGAAGTAATAGTTAAATGAGTGGACCTGGATTTAAGATTTTTCTCGAATTTTTCAACATTGTTTTCAAAATCTTGAGACTAGTTCCTTGGTGTTTGCCAAAGACTCAATTTTCACAAATTCGATCCTTCATAATTATATAAAGGGCAAAAAGTATAATCCTATGAAAGGTATCTAACTTTCCTTCCATATGAGGGGAAATACAATCTCGTTTTGTATATTTTTTTTTTTCGCAAAAGAGGAGCGAGCCAATTTGTTTGTGCTTGTATTGTTGGAGTTGAGGATTAGGAATTCTTTTTAGAAATCAAATGGATTCGCTCTTATACATACGCGAGGAAGGTAATCAAGAAAGAAAGATGAGTAGTTCTTCTTAGGAGCTATGTGAAATGAAAGTCTCATGCATGATTTTGAATGAGAGAAAGAAGTGAGGAGTTATCTTTTCAATTTTGACTCTCCCACTCCAGTCGTTTTCTTTTCTTTTTTTTTTTTTCCAGTTACTTCGAAAGTAGCTGCTTCAGCTTTAGCCACTTGAATTTTCAATATTCTAATTTATTTATCATCAAATGAATCATATGGTTTCGAATAGCGATAGCGGTTGCCGTAATGGTAATGGTGGTGGTAATATTGTTTCGGGGCGTAATGGTTATAGCGTTGTAAAACTGTATTTCCGGTTATTTTGTTAGGTAAATGGTAGTTTAGTCTTTTAAGGCTAATTAGGGTTTAAGTTTTGCTTTATATATATTTTGTAACTTTATCTTTAGGTGTTTAGCTTTTGGTTAATATGTAACAATAATATTCTTTCTTCCCTTTGTTAACATGGTATCAAAGCTAAGTTCAAAACCCTAGCCCGCCGCCGGTCTCCTCTTTCTCCAGTGCCATCGACTTCTTTTTCTCTGACACCGTTGACTCTTTCCCCGTAGAACACTTAACAAAAACCCTAGCCGCCACCCTTTGCAGCGCTGACCATTGAAACCCTTTGCATCGTTGACTATCAACGACCTCACCTCTGCATCTCTGCCCGTCGCTGACCTCTTCGCAACCCATCGCCAACCTCTTGTCAATCGGATCGTGACCCATCGCGACCTTGAAAACTCTAGATCCACGGCTACAAACCTCTAATACCGACCTCTCCTCTTGCATCGACGATTGTCGACGAGTCCGATCGTTGACGTCCTTGGCATCTGAGCAGTAGCGACCAAAAATTGAGGTTTTCGAACTGTGTTTTGCACATTTAACCATCTGTGACTTCGCCAGACTCTTCCACCAGTGTTGGCGACCTTGTCGGAATACTTGAACCTCTCTCTCTTCAACTTTGGTCTTCAAAATCCTTAGATCTTCGCGTGGTGTTTTGTGTTGGGCTACTGTTTGGTCTTACAATCTAGCTCACTTGATTTATTATCTTTTCGCTTTAGTCCCTATTTAGTGTGCAACAAATTTGGTTCCTTTGGTTATGGTTATTTCAGCCCTTGGTTTGCTTGTAAATTTTTTTGGCTCACGATACTTTGACTCATCGCTGTGAGATTTTGGTATTTTTGCTCTCTTATTGAACAATCAAATTGCCAGCTATTAGTATCAGGTTGCATGGGAATTATTAGCATTGGGCATGAGTTTTTGGTTCGCGAATTCGTATATGATATTTTTTTAGAAGTTTTGGCATGTGATTTGGGTTTTCTCGCCTCTTAGTGGTGCTCCACTTTCTTTAGTGAAGTCTTTGCTTAAGCAGTTTTGGACCATGCAGCTATCCTTTGGGCTCTTATCTAATGCGTATGCTATGACTACACTTTCTTCAGATTTTCATAGTTCTTATCTTACCGGTGTTTTCCCCACTACTTTGATATTTGATTTCGGTTCTTCTCATCTTATGACACCTAATTTGTCCAGTCTTAGTCATTGCACTTTCCCCTCTTCTCCAATTACTGTTTCTACTGTCAATGGTGCCTCTATACAGGTCGTTTCTATTAGTTCTCTTATTCCTTCTTCATCCTTTTCATTATCAATACCTAATATCTTTTATGTGCCACAGTTGACTATCAGTTTATTATCTATTAGTCAGCTTTTTAATTTTGGCTTTGGCGTTTTGTTTTATTCATCTAGTTGTGTTGTTCAGGATCAGATGTCCCATGAACAGGTTGGAAACGGGCGTAGGACTAGTGATTTATATGTGTGGGAAAATTTCATCTCCCATTGGATTCGTCCTCTGTGGCATTATCTTCTTTTTCTTTAGATCAACATTTTTCTCCTTTTTACCTTTGGCATTCTCTCCAGTGAACGTCTAAAACAGTTAGTTCAGTCTGGTTGCTTGGTATAGTGTCTGCTAGTGACATTTCTGAATGCAATGGTTGTAAACTTGCAAAAATGTCTACAATATCCTTTTCTCAAAGCACTTCGCTTTCTACACCTTCTTTCTCTCTTGTTCATTTGATGTGTGGGGTTCTTCTCCTATTGCAACAAAAGGCGGTACATTTCTTCCGACTTCTTTTGAGAAGCGCCTAGTTTCTCCTCCAAAAATGATCTTTGCAATAGGGAGCATATGTCATATTTAGCGGATCCCATGATAGCTAACGGAAGGGCTGTTTGATCACTCCATCTACTTTGCAAATAGATGATTTTCTGATTGGTAATTATCATACCAGCGAACCATCATTTTTTTCATGATTTGATCCACACTTTAAGATCCAAGATTGAGCACCAAAGCTGCTTATAGCAACATACCGAAAAGAAAAACGTGACAATTTCATAGTTTCTAGATTTAACTATAAATTAGGTAGTAAGGTTGGAAAAAATGGGCCCTTTAACCATTATACATTAAATTTCGAACTTAATGAACGAAATAGGGATTTTAAAACTTTATTCCTAACTTACGCGAAAGCGTTTCAAGCAGACACGTTTTACCTAGAAATGTGTTTGCTAACCATGCTTTCTTCCTAATCTCCCCAAATAGAGTACAGAATTAAAATTAAAGCATGAAAACGTTTTTACTAAAAATGCTTTCCAATTTAATAAGTAAAACGCTATTACTAATAGCGTTTTCAATTTTTTTCTAAGAAAGCGTTTCTACTGAACATGCTTTTAGGTCTTCTACTAAATGCGTTTTTGGCAAATACGCTTTCCTTTTTAATTGTTTTGGGCAGTCCAAGTTTGGGGAGCTAAACAAGAACGGTTAAGTCTTGTACTAAAAGCATTTTTGGTAAACACACTTTCTATTATAAGAAAACGTTTTTACCAAACGCGCTTTTAGGTCTTGTACTAAAAGCATTTTTGGTAAATACGCTTTCTTTTTTAATTGTTCTAGGCAGTCCAAGTGTAGGAAGCTAACTTCGGAATCGTTTGACGACAAATCCATTGACCGCTCGGTTCAGAGTTATATTTGAATGTTTAAGAGTGTAATTCTATCTTTCCAACGAATCAAATAACACTGAAATGGAGGTATGTAGAGATCATGGTAGCCTCACAAAGCTGGTTTCTCTCTATGATTATTTATTCGTGCAACTTTATATCTACATTTGTTCCAACTACTGTATGATTATCCAACGGATTAATACCTCCTTCAAATTTAAATTTGAAATGAATGTAACAACACTCACGTGAGCAACAACATAAACACAATTTTGGTGCTCAAACACAAACATATCATATCAATACATTGTTTGAATTACTAGTACGACACATACTACAACACACTTTAATGATTGGACACACACTACAACACACACAAGCATCTCGTTGATACATCAACTGAACTTTCAAACTAATCCATACTACAACACACCCGCACATCATACCTTAACTTCAAACCAATCACGTGCTTCCATCATCGTCTGACATTTTAATATCTGATTGGTAGGTAGCATCTATGCTCTAATTGTGGTACAATGACGCGTCGTACACTAAACCTTTTCCTGCTCGCTCCTTCGATATCTGTTCACAATTGAACCTATGTAACCGCATTTGCATGCGATTAACTTCTTCGCGAAAACGATGCAAAGCCATCTGCAACTATTGACTAGTATCGGTGGGTATGTTCTTCCCCAGTTATTGTGTGATTCGAACACCAGCTGTTCGGCAGTTATGCACTAGGACATCAAATTGCATAATCCGATAATACAACTCGTCTCGCATGGTATGTACACTGTTCGTACTGTAGCGGAGGTTAGGATCTAGAGGGTACACAAAGTCATCATTACCAACCTAGCTATGACCTATAGCAATGAAGAGGTCGCGCACTATATGTATCAACACCATGTTCATTTATGTTGGATTAGCTAGAGGTGTATTTCAGTCACAATGGTTACTATTTATAGGAGACATTAGCGGGGGAGTGACTCGAGAACGGATTGCTAGCGTTATAACGTGGATTGTAGTCCTTACGATTGTCATTGAATGGTCATGCCTATAGTCCTGCACTTTATTGACCACTCACATCAATATCAGGATGCCCGACTAGTCAAGTTCGTCAGGGAGCCATCTATTTAACATCTGACAGTCTGTGGTTCCCACCTTCTTAGATGAAGAGTCACGTCAACTTCAACTTTACTGGCACATTCATATTATTTGGATTTTCAACGAGAACATATTCTCCAATATCTTGATTTTCAATATTCTCTTTCAATAATTTGTTACATTTGTTTTCTTGTAGCAAGAAGTACTAAAAATATATAACGCAATGTAATGATCCTTGTGAGATTAAATAATATATAAAATCAAAATGCACAGATTAGAAGGTTATTACAAGCACACGTTATTACAAGCATCATGTTCCAATTGTGGCAAGTCATATAACATCAAACGTTTGTGAGATGAGATCAGTACAACCGGCCGCATGTCATATCCATATCGACCTATCGTGGCTTGTTGGGGCATGTCTGCCTGTCATACCTTGTTTACTGACAAATACCACAATTATTCATCATTCGCTGTTTTGACATGTCCATCTCATTGTAGATTCGGTTATTTTGCGGACGTCCTGACTTTGTAGGCCTTAAACGGTTAGGGTTTGCGATGGCCGATGGGAAGTTTGGCTTCGGCCAATAATCTTCGTGTGGCATTGGTTGTAACTTTGATTGCCAAACTTTTAAGTATGTTGATAGTGAATACTCAGGTGAAACCAGGAAGAAGAGATTTACACCCAGCTCAGCAGTAACAACAAGCTTATGCGAGCAAGGGTAGTGGTAAATCTCATATTTACCGCAATCACACGTTCTGTTATGTATCTAAATTACGTGGCGGTTTTGACCTCTTCCTTGGTGAACTCCCGTCACTACTTCGAACACCCCTCGACTCCTGTTAGTTGAAGGTAATCGACATATAAATTATACCATTATAACTTGATATGTATCCAATAATATCATGGAAATAGGATTTACCTGTCAAATGGTACCAACGAATGTGTATTCGTGATTGTCTGGTTGCGAATGATCTTTTCTTACACCTCACTCAAATATTTTTTATTATTCCAGTAGTCGTTATCAGCACCACTACACTTCTTATCCAAATACTTAACCAGTTGATGGAAAGATGTCTCCACACAAGCAGTGATGGGCATATTCCGAGCTCCTTTCAATACGCTATTGAAAGCCTCGGCATAATCGTCGTCGTCACCCCTAAACAAGGGCCACCATCATGGGCAAAAGTCCATTTACAGGGTTTATACGGTGCAACCTATTAAAAGCTTACTTGCTCAAACTTTTGATCTCCTCCATCTTATTGTTGAACTTTCGCACTTGATATTCCGTGGCAGCGGCCCAAACTAACGATTTAAACGCCTGGTTCTTAAACTTCTCGTTGAAGTTACCTTGTATGCGTTAGATACAGTACCTGTGATACCTTACTAGTCTAATAGCTAGGTTCTCCCAGTTCTGAGCAATATCAATTTTTATGGCACCGTGGCGATCGAAGATCAAAGTAACCCTCTCCCTTTTGGGGACAATATGCTTCATTAGGTTGATGATAAACAAGAACCAACTCTCAGTTTTCTCCTCATCCACAATACAGAAGGCCGGCGGGAACATCTGCATAGCTGCAGTAACTCCCGTCGTGATAAGCATTTTTCCGGTCTACTTACCGTAAATATGGATGCCATCTATGCATATGACAGGAGGGCAGTGTCGTTCGATGGGTAGACTAAGTTTCATTCCACGATACTGCTAGGAATATATGTGTGCAACGCATTCATATATTCGGGAAACTTACTGTAGGACTTATCCCAATTTCCGAACACCATCTTGATTGCTTCCGTTCTCGCTAGCCATGCCTTTTTGTAGGATATCTGGTACTTGTGGATGGAGTTAACAGTTCTCATTATAGTAGCTAGGGCTATTTCCGAGTTTTTCTGCAAAATTGAATTAAATTTGTAAATGATAGAAGAGATTTAGTATGATGAACGATACAAATCAGATGCTAAGTTGTTAATCTTATCGCAACATCAGCTATAATGGATGTAGCAATAAATCAGAAATCTAGGTTATGGTGGTCTATCATCCTCACGTACGCGCAGTGATAATCACCAGCATATTGAGTTATTTCAAAGTACCCGTGACTGCTATTTCTGCCCGCACGAAGCCGCCAACTACAGTCATTTTTACATTGGACTACCCAAGTTGCTTTCCTCGAATCCACGACTTCAAATTATCGGTTGTTCTTCATGTGATGCAGCTTCACAGCAGTCTGAAGGTCATTCTTATCTTTGAATAACATATCCTTCTGCAGCTTAAGCCATTTTTGGATTTCAAACCCTATCACGAGAGTGAAAATCGCGTGAAGTAATGGATTCGTCATTTCCCATCTCTATATTATGAAAGAATGGGATGTCAACCGCTGTCACTTGCATAGTAGTTGGCTCAAAAGTACCAGCTGCTTCGGTGACATCACTTCCCCCTTCTCTAACAGGCCCATGTTCCTCTTTGTTATCCTCAACATCAGTATCTTGATTGGTACACATGAACGAAGTGTTAAAGTTTTCAACCGAGTCTGACAAAGCATCTCTGTTGTCGACATTCAATTCGTAGTAGTCCAGCGACTCTCTGTACCTTACAAATTGCTCCACTGCTGGCGTGGTTGCATCTTACCCAACAGTTGGACTCAAATGGAGCAAAGTATCCTTGGATGATGATGACTGCTCTATATCTGCCACTCTTGCTACTAGACGCGCGACGCTGGTATTGGATACGTTCGATATTTCCAACGAAAATGACATCCAGTTCTATGTATGCAACTAGATTATACCCTCCGAAGTCCTCTCTGAATTCTGAACTAGCCGCATCTCCTGGTTGCGTCAATAGTTGCATGAACGGGCCAGTCCCATGCAAGAATGTTGGCGGGTCAATCGCAGTGTTTTCAATGTCTACGTAAAATCCAGACAGTTCTCGAGGGTACTCTCAGCCAACCCTAATATCGTGTCCAACTTATCATCCTTAATTATTGGCATGGTCTCTTAGTAACCGAATGGGCCTGTCTGTAAGTGTACCTGCATTTGAATTTTAGGCGATAATTGCCATCGTAAGGAACCACCTTCGGCACCAACATTGCTTCCAGCTAAGCAAGTGTAATTCTCCGGTATCGTAACATACAACTTCCTCTCGGTCCTTGATGACGATTCCTTCCTGTAAAACATAATTCTCACTGTCTTCATCGTCGATCTACATATGCAAATTTCAAACCGGTTAAGAAGATTATTATTATTTTTGATAGAAAAATGGCATTTCTTGGTTATTAAAGTTAAACTGGTTGAAAGGTTTGTTTTTAATTAAATGAATGATATTTTTAGTGTGTTGTTAAAATAAATATCGGGTAGAAGGGTTTGGCTTTTGATTTGGTAGAAAAATACTATTATATTTTTATTAGAAAACAACGACAATCTTTTTATTAGAAAAACAATTTTATCATTTTTTTATTAAAAAAAGTGTTATTAATTTTTATTGGAAAAACGGGCAGCCTAACTGCATGATTTCAAATTAAAAGAAATTCACGAAGAGAAAGATTATTGTTTATTATATTTTTGGGCGGCGTAATGGCATGGTTTTTGGCTGAAAAGTAAAGTGCCGTAAAGTAAATGACTGCAAAGTAAATGGGGTTCGTTCTTATTTATTTTCTAAACATGCTGAACCTTAGCTTAGAAGCGGGATCCGCACAGTAATAGAAAATAAAGAAATAAAATAAAAAATAAAAATGGAAGGAAAGTGAGACAGAAAAGCGGAGAGAGAGAGAGAGAGAGCACTCAGGAAGCCTTTTTCCTTTGTTTTTTCTCTTTCCTTCTTTTTTGGCCAATGCAAGCTTGTGTACAAGTGTGTTCTCCTGAAACAGGCAAGCCTTGTATGGGCAAAATGTGAACAGTAATCAGGACACGTGTCACTCATTTGTTGATTAGTAACAACCTTATCCATATTAGGTAAAAAGCGTGTTTGCTAAAAATATTTTCTTTTAAATAGCCAAAACATGTGAAACGCTTTTAGTATCGAGCCATATCAAGTATAAAGCGTGTTTCTCAAACACGCTTTCTTAAATAAAAAAAACGTGTTTGCTAAAAACGTTTTCTTTTAAATAGCCAAAACACCTAAAACGTGTCTAGCAAACACGTTTTCCATTGTATGTGTTTTCTATTAACACTCTTAAGTGTAAAATTCTAAAATGATTTCAACAAAAAATAAAGCTCCTTTCTCGAGGCTTATGACTAACCACAAGAAAGATAACAAACCAAGCACAATTGTCGGAGTATTCTATTGTCGAATTATTTCATCACATGAGATGATTAAAATGTAATTATCATTCAACAAGTTGGGTATGAGGTGTTGGTAAATTATAAAGAGCACCTTAGTACCTTACTAATTAGTTGCACCTTTGTAAATGTTCAAAATAAGAAATTCTCAACATGAGAACAAGTTTCCTACTTCAACCCTTACTAAATGAACATCAATCATTGGAACTTCAGGACTCTTCTGGTTAATTAAAAAATGCCATGGAATCAAGAATTTTTTGTCTTCCTACTTGAAATGATATGCATGAGAATCATTTTAAACTCTAGATAGTGATACCTATGTAACTTAAAGGAATGCAAACACAGTTTTCAAAACCATAACTTCCACACTTGCACTCACATCTGAACCACATAGAGCCATAAGGGATATCTATTATTGAATAGTGAATATACACAAGTAAAAAAGAATTAAAGCCTTTTCATTGGGAAATATTTATTCAAGGAGCCATGTTAGCCTTTTGCCATGTTAGCCTAATTATTTTTGAAATAGTTCCCTTTGTTTTTCGGATAATCTAACGGTATAACCGTCCACAAAATAACCTGTAATCAAAGCACACAACACAATATATACAGCTTTTGCTTGGATCCCAACAACAAAACCACAACTACCACTAAAGGAACCATTCATACAAAAAAATAATAACAGGACACGTGTAATGAAATACAAGTATGCAACTAAGTTCTGCATCCACGTGGCGGTGCCCTAGGCCTCCTGCTCTGATGTTGGAAGACCTGGGATACCTCCTCTACAATCGGTGGAAGACTCGATGGACTAGCCTTCGTGTGGTCATGTACGCCCGTCGTAGGCTACTGTGATGTCTGGGCCTGGTCTATACGCTGCGCATGTACATGCTCCTCCACATACTGCCGAGCCTTTGTGGTAGCCTGCGTAATTGGGAAGGATCGACGGCCTCGCTGACACCCGCTAATGGCACCTCAGGCAGCTCACGGCCACGAGTTGTAGCTCTGCCACGGCCACGGACTGGCAAAGGTGACCGCTGTGGTACCTGGGACTGCATCACTCCTTGCGTAACATCCGAGAAGTCACGGTGAAGGCTAGGTGATGAGGAGCTATAGGGAATATTGGATGATGGGCCGGGTGCAGGAGACGAGAACTATAACTGGAACGCAACAGTCAGCGTGACGGTGGGTGTCAACGAGCCACTGTGACTAGAGGGCGTAGCTAGTGGGTCCATGGAATGAGCATTGTGAGGCGGCTGCGATGATGTACTAGGACCATGTAATGGCTGTACGCGATGCTCCCTATGCCCATCCATCAGTGATGTGTATGCTCGATCGCGAATACCTGACATCGTCTCGAAGGCTAAATCTCGTGGGCTTTGTCCCTGGAGCCATTTGTTTGCCTGGTGGTATGTGCCTGCGACACATGTCTGTAATTCAAGAAGAAGGCATTAGTCATACAAGTAATGAAGGTAGTTACAATGAAAAGAGTCCGTATGAATGTTGTTGTGGTTACTAACTCCTCTACGACCCCCTCACTCCTAGGTATCCGGGCGCATGGCGGTGACTAGGATTTGTAAGTAGCAAATATAAGACCCGACAATACCACAACATGTATGGGTCGTGATATCCCATTGGCACAGACGTCTGAGGGGCGACGACAATGTGAACCCTCTGCGTACCCATAGAGTGATTGGGCCCTCATGAAGCCGCGTCCAGTTGGTATCCATCCAGTTACGTCGATCTAAGGCATGGAGCCTGCACTCAGTATCTGGAGGTCATGGGATGGTATGCAGGTGTCGAAACTGTCGGAGAAAGCGATTCGGGAGATGCCACTTGACCACGTCGTAGCAAAGTAGTGGAGACCGCGTCATCCAAATCTCCTTGCCTAGTTGGCAGTACTTCAGAAGTGCCATGATGATCTCATCCTCGGATCCGTATGGCATTCATGTGATATGAGAAGCATTGATAACATCATCAATAACAAATGTGATATAATTCAATCTTTGAACATAACAGTAGTTTAAATACTGGAAATTAAGGCTTACCTCGTCCGTTGTGAGACGATTAAACTGGTCGCGGTAAACGGTGACGACGTGCGTCGGGACCTGGTCTAACGCAAAACTAACACAACACTGGCTACCCTACGGACCAGCCGGTAAAATATCGTTGCCATGCTGGATGGGTGTTTGGCCAGGGCCAGCGTCTACTCTACGATGGGGGGCGATGCGGGGGGATCTCTCCCAAGTCCATATCTACAAAAGCAACAAAATCCATTAGGTAATAAGAGAGGTAATGATAATGAACTTAAACGAAACGAGTACCGAGGTGGTGCATGAGTGGTAGGTAATGAGCTTAATTAGATTCTGTGACTTATCGGGCATGAGAAAGCTCCCAATAATCTACAGAATATAAGCTCGTGCGTGTTGGTGAATCACCTCAGCGGCGGCACCGGCGACAATGGGTGCTGTGAAGTGCTCCTGGAACTAGGACACTCGGACTCGACTTGACCGCAAGTCCTCGTCTGCTGGAGCGACCCCGAGCAGCTCGAAGCACATATGCTGCCACTCGGCAGGGGAACGCATCCGGTCTTGGTCAATGACGGCTGCACCATCAACGCGGAGCCCAAACAAAACTGAGACATCTTGCAACGTGATGGTACACTCTCCGACCGGCATGTGGAACGTGTGCGTCTCCTGTCTCCACCGCTCAACCAAGGCGGTGATATGACTGTGATCGAGCCGGGAGGATCCTCTAACCTTTTCTGGGGAGCCGGACCCCAAGGTTGCTACCGAGTGGTTAGAGGTGACCATAACGATCTTCGATATCTTGGAGATCATTGAGGATGAGTTGAGAGTGAGGTTGGCGGCGTTCCAACTCCAAGAGGAGACTCAGGAGTGGTGGAAGTTTGCTAAGACAACGGTAGAGGGCACGTCGACTGCCTTCACCAGAGTCTTCTTAAAGAAGTATTCGTGGGATACGTATCGGAAGGAGTTTCTCCTTTATTCAGGGAAATTTGACAGTGGTCTAGTATGAGACCACGTTCACGAATCTGTTGCGCTTTGCACCTGAAATGGTGGCAACAGAGGAGTTGCGCACCAAATGGTTTGAGAGGGGCCTCCGGCCCTTGATCAAGGAGAGGATTGCAGTGTTGGGTTTTCGTGTCTACACGGAGCTGGTGGAGGCCACTATCCGGGTTGAGAATGCAATGGCGGAGAGCTACAAGATGAGAGAGAGCAAGTCACATCAGGGAACTTCTGGGGCATAGTTTGAGGGGTGTCAGGTAAAGAGACAGAAGTCGGGAGGAATGGGTTCTCCAATCCTCAATCAAACTTGCGTACGTGTAGGAAGGCCGACCACTACATAAGCTAAAAGGCTATGACTACAAGCCAAGCTGGAAGCGAATCGCTTCTATTCTCGTTGGGATTGGATATAGATGGGGAATCTATAGATCGTAGTAGTTCGCTTACCCTATGGGATCTCATCCACATCCATGATCGGCACCTGCACCCTCTATAAGTTCGCCTGGACGTCCTGAACGTCGAAAGATAGTGTGCTACACGTGCAAACAGTCGAGGCACCGTGCTAGGGATTACACGCAGAGGGGATAGCAGTAGAGTCAAACTCAAGGGAGAACCCCGTTCTCATGTTTTCAGAGTGGTCAGCCGGGGCATATACGTCGAGATTGCCCTCAGGGAGGGAGTGGTCAAGGTGCTTCAGGAGCACAACAAGGGCAGGCATCACAGGGACGATAGGGTTATGGTCAGTCGCAGCAGCAGTTGGGGGTATAGTTGGCGAGGACCGCAGGAGGGGCTACTTCAGCCCAGTCGGTGAGGCAGCCTGGGGTTAGGGGGAGTAGTGGGTAGAATCAGGAGCGAGTGTACGCCATCATGGAGCCCAGCACTTCAGTGACACTTGCCGTGCCAGATGCAGTAGCTAGCCCTTCGATCATTCAAGTTACCTTCTTAGTGTACCGTTCATGGGCCAGTAGTCTCGTTGATACCAGAGCATCGCATTTATTCATTTCATTCGCATTTGTATTTACATTGGGGCTAGAGGTAGACATGTTGGGTAGCGCTTTATGTGTAAAGACACCGATTGGTGAGACTACCGTATTGAGACGTGTTTGTAGAGTCTGTGAGATGGAAATTGCCGACCACCATTTAGTGTTAGATTTCATCGTGCTCGACATGGCCTCATTTGATATCATCCTAGGGATGGATTGGTTGACCACCTTTCGCACATTTATTGATTGTGATTGGCGACGAGTGTTTGTTTGCACATCAGAGGGATATTTCTTTTATTTTGTGGGTGACCGGGACGACATCTTAGTGCCTAGGCCTCTTAGTTCACGGAGCCGTAACGTCCGTAACGTCCGTAACCTCCGTCTTGTTGACGAGTGAGATTGATTCTACTCGGAAAAGCTTCCTCTAGTTGTCTGTGAGTTTCTAGACGTGTTTCCGGACGACTTGTTTGAGCTTTCGCCACGGCGGAAAGTGGAGTTTTCCATTGACCTTATTCTAGGGACCGCCCCGTTTCTATGCCTTCATTCCATTTTGCACTGGCCAAGCTGTTAGAGCTGAAGGTGCAGGTCTAGGAGTTGTTGGACAAGGGTTTTATTCGTCCTAGTGTGTTGCCTTGGGGAGCACCGACGTTGTTTGCAAAGAAGAAAGATGGGTCACTGCGCCTTTGTATAGATTACCGTAAGTTGAACCACATGATCATTAAAAACAAGTACCCTATGCCCTGCATCGATGACTTGTTTGACCAATTGAAGGGTTCGTGTTGTTTTTCGAAGATAGACTTGAGATCCAGCTACCATCAGTTGAGAGTCAAGGAGGACATTCCAAAGACCGCTTTTCACACTCGATATGGGCACTTTGAGTTCTTAGTCATGCCATTCGGACCGACTAACGCACCAGCGACGTTCATGGATCTTATGAACCTTATCTTTCATCAGTACCTCGATAGGTTTGTGGTAATGTTTATGGATGACATTCTCATTTACTCACCATCTGAGGAGGTGCATGAGGAGCATCTTCGGATTGCTCTACAGTTGTTGCAGGAGCATCGGTTATATATGAAGTATGATAAGTGTGAGTTTTGGTTGCTCGAGGTAAAATTTCTAGGGCATGTAGTGTTGGGAGATAGAGTGGCAGTGGACCCCTCTAAGATAGTAGTGACGTCTTGGGAGAGGCCGAAGAATGTGTTTGAGATTCGGACTTTCTTAGGCTTGGCGGGTTACTACCGACGATTCGTAAAAAAATTTTCTAGATTTGTAGCGCCTATGTTACGTCTCACGCGGAAGGGAGTTAAGTTCGTGTGGAACGACAGTTGTGATTTCGCCTTCCAGACCTTGAAGGAGAGATTGACTAGTGCACCTATCCTAATTGTACCAGAAAAGGGGACATGGCTAGGCTATGTATTGTGATGCGTCACATGAATGGCGAGGTTGCGTGTTGATGCAAGAAGGCAAGGTGGTTGCCTATGGATGGTGGCAATTGAAGATTCATGAGAAGAATTACCCTACCCATGATTTGGAGCTCGCGGTAGTGGTCTTTGCTTTAAAGACCTAGAGGCACTATTTGTATGGAGAACGTTTTGAAAGTGTTCTTAGACCATAAGAGCTTGAAGTATTTATTTTCGCAGAAGGATTTGAACTTGCGTCAGAGAAGATGGATGAAGTTCTTAGGCGATTACGACTTTGATCTGCAGTACCATTCGGGCAAGGCCAATGTGGTCGTCGATGCCCTCAGTTGAAAATCCTTGAGTTCGTTAGCTCACGTGGCCATGAGAGAATGGAGTATGCTTGGGGAGATTGGCGAGTACGATTTATGCCTGGGTAAACTGGATGAGTGTGCTGTGTTGTTTATGGCGGTGTCTCAGCCCGGCCTCGCCCAACGTGTTGTGGAGGCTCAACGGCAGGATGCAAAGAGCTTGGTGTTTAGAGACTGAGTTTTGAGTAGCGAGGATGCCAGGCAGTGGACTATCCATTCCCACCAGGGTTTGGGGTTTGCCGAGAGAATCTTTATGCCTGAATCATGTCGTGGTGACGTACTCCATGAGTTTCATTACTCTCGTTTAGCAGTGCATCCGGGTGGCACTAAGATGTACCATGATATGCGTAGGCAGTTTTGGTGGAGGGGAATGAAGAGGGGATGTCGCGGGATGTCGCCCTTTTTGTTTCTCGTTGCCTTACTTGCCAACAGGTGAAGGTCGAGCATCGGAGGCCGGTGGGTATGTTGCAGTCACTACCAATGTCCGAGTGGAAGTGGGAGAATATTATCATGGACTTTGTGTCGAGACTTCCTAGGTCGCCAAGAGGGCACGACGCTGTTTGGGTTGTGGTGGATAGACTAACCAAGTCCGCGCACTTTCTTCCCATCCGAATGACAGATTCGGTTGATAAGCTTAGCAAGCTTTATGTGAGTGAGATTGTCAGATTCCACGGAGTATCCGTTTCTATTGTCTCATATCAAGATTCCCGCTTCACGTCATGCTTTTGGCAGAGTTTGCAGTCCGCCATGGGGACGAGTCTACTTCTAAGTACTTCCTTTCACGCTCAAACAAATGGCCAGTCCGAGCGCATCATTCAGATATTGGAGGATATGTTGAGAGCGTGCGTGCTAGACTTTCGAGGGTCGTGGGAAGACCATTTGTCGTTAGTAGAGTTTGCCTACAATAACAGTTACTAGTCAAGCATTGAGATGACACCCTTCGATGCCTTGTACGGTAGACCTTGTAGGTCACCCGTCTGTTGGACATACGTTGGGGAGAAGGCAGTGTTGGAGCCTGAGCTTGTATGAGAGACCACAGAAAAGATTGTCGCTATTCGTAAACGTTTAGTAACCACGCAGACTCGCCAAAAAAGCTACCCAGATAAAAGGAGGAGACCGTTAGCGTTTGAGGTGGGTGACCACGTATTCTTGAAAGTTTCCTCACGAAAGGGTTTAATGAGATTTGGGAACAGTGGGAAGTTATCACCACGTTTCATTGGGCCGTTTGAGATCCTTGATAGGATTGGAGAGGTGGCCTATCACCTTGCCTTGCTACCACAGCTAGCCTCCGTACACAACGTTTTTCACGTATCTATGTTGCGCAAGTATGAGTCGGACCCATCTCATATTTTGGATTGGACGGAGTTGAAAGTAGATGATGACGTTACTTATGAGGAAAGACCGGTGAGAATTCTCGATTCCAAAGACCAAGTCCTACGAGGGAGGACCATTGAGCATGTGAAAGTTTTATGACTCATCACGGCATTGAAGAAGCCACGTGGGAGCGAGAGTCGAAAATTTGTAAAAACTACCCCGAGTTGTTCGATTCCTGATGCATGAGTAATTTTGGGGACAAAATCTCTTAAGTGGGGGAGGTTGTGGGGACCCGGTCCCTTTTTATTTATAAGGATTAACGAAACCATGTTATGTTAAACTCGGTGGAAAACGATTGAATGTTTTGTAATGCATGAGAACATTGCTGTGAGGTGTTTGGCTTATATTTTGGTTTTGTTTCGCATTTTTTGTTCGGGTTTTCACCCAACAATGACCGCTCGAGCAGTGGGGATCCCGCTCAAGCGGACAAGTGGCAGAGAGTTCGGGTAAATGGGGACCGCTTGAGCTGTGGGAGGGGGGTCTGCTCGAGCAGATTATCGGCGAGCAGACTTTTTAAAGTTGCGGGTTGGTTTTTTGTCTCTCATTCTTTTCTCTCCCCTCTCTCTCTAAACTCATTTTGGGAACCCTAGAACTCTCATTGGAGCACCTTAGGGCTTTTCTTACCCCTCTTGGTGGTGATTTATTGCTTCGATTCCGGCGAAGTACCCGTTGGGGCTTAGGCTTGGCGTTGGAGGCTTCCTTCTCCCCTTTCAGTTGGAGATCCTCGTGGTTGAAGCTTGCTAGGGCTCTTTTCTTGTGGATCTGTCATCAAAGAGGTAGAATCTATGACTGTCTATGAAGATTTATTTGATATGTGATATATATTTTGAGTTTATACATGAAAATGTGAGAAATCTACATTTTGGAAACCCGAAGTTGTGATTCGGGGTTAAAACATGCTGAATCTTGTGGTTTTGGATACCTTGTGGTGTTTTGATCTTGGTAATATCATGTTTGAACCTTTAAATTGTATTTTGAAAGGTTAGGGTTTGGTAGTTATCAAAATCATGGAGGTTTAGGGGTTTCGGGTCATTGGACCCAAATGGTGAAATTAGTTGGATTTTTGACAAATTGGGACTTGGGTTACCTTATTGTTATATAAATTCCATGAACCTTGGGAATTTATGAAAACGGTGTAGCGTCAAGTTCGGAAATTTGAATAAATTTTATGAATTGGGGGAAAGTGACTGATGGCATATAATATGGAATTTGAACGTACCTCCGTATGTTAATTCAAGTTTGAATTTGATAAAGATAATTGAATGATTGATAATGGAACCTTTAATGCTGATGGGTTTGACGAGAAGAATCGGGTTGACGGTTGAACTTGCGTTGGTTTAGTTATAAATGACTTAATTAAAGTACTGTGTGAATGTAATGGATGATTAAGTGTGGGCATAAGTTACTCCTCGGTGAAAGAGCAAAAACTTATGCAATGTAAGGTAGGCCCTTCCTTCAGGTTAATCTCAGTAAAAATGTGCTTTTGAGCGGCCCACCTATCGATGTTTCCGAGAGAAACAACAAATGTGTGCTCTTTGTGTCGGGTTATAGAATGAGTATTTATTCATTGAGCCTCGCGTAGCTTGGTGGCGATAAATACGCCTGGGTCTATAGGCGTCATCCAGGCCTTGATACTTAATTAAATCAATGATTGAAACTGGGTTGGTAATCCATATAATCTGAACGATGAATGAAAGATTTTTGGGAAAAACCTTGGAAATAGTGGTTTATGGGAAATGGTGGTTTGTGGGAAATGTAAGAAAATGGATTGAAATGGGGATTCAGTGGAACCGTGTTGGGTTTGTATTAGCGGGACTAACAGGTTAATGTAATGTGTGCGTTGGTTTTGGGCAAGAAAAGAAAACTGATTATGTGAATGAGAATTTACTAGAAAAGTGAGTTTGTTTCTGGGTTTAAACGTGATGTGCATTCACATGACCATCCTTGCATATCATGCATTTATTCATATGTAATCTATTTCCTACGAGCCTCAGCTCATGTTATTTAATAACATTTCATGTGGTAACGGAAAGAAGGCAATGGAGTGAGGTGCATGGTCTTGGTGACCCTTTTTGTGTAGTTTTGGATAGGATTACATATTCATGATAGATCGTTTTGAGAAATGAATTGTACATGTAATTCTTGTTTTGAACACTTGCATTAATGTATTTTGGATTAGGATACCCATGCTGTAAGTCCGTAAGGCCATATGATTCATGTTTCGTATGCATGTAAAGGCATTGGCTCTTTAATGGGTTGAATCCCTTAGTTTTTGAATGGTGTATCAAATTTTTGAAGTTTGCTTCCGGGTTTGTGGGTTAAAAAGGGGTTATTTCATTTTCAAATGTATGTTTTGCCTCTCAAGTTTGCCTATTTAAAACTATGTTCAAAGATGGGGAAAGGGGTGATTTTTCATCACTTGGCCCAAAGTTTCAGATTTTTGGGCAGTATGCTCTCGGGTACCTCACTGCTCGAGCGGTGAGGAGCTCGCTCGAGCGGACTCCTTAAGTGGCATTTTATCAAGTTTTGTCTTAAAAACGGGGTTTTTATGAAAGGGTTTGGGTTATTCCTTGGAGGTATTAATGGACTGTTTTTGGGAATTACATACAAAGGACATTGTCTCTTGAGCATTTTCTTAAATCAGGTTCTTGCTTTCATTAAATTACTCGGGCTTTTATTATTGCGGAACCGGGCCATTACAGTACATACCATGCGAGACGAGTTGCACTATCGGATTATGCAATTTGAGGTCTTAGTGCGTGGCTGCCGAGCAGCTGGTGTTTGAATCCCACGACAACTAGGGAAGAACATGCCTACCGATACTAGTCAACAACTGCAGATGGCTTTGCATCGTTTTTGCGAAGAAGGTAATCACATGCAAGTGCGGTTACATAGGTTCAATTGTGAACAGATATCGAGGGCGTGAGCATGAGAAGGTTTAGTATACGACGCATTATTGTACCGCAATTGGAGCATGGATACTATCTACTAATCGGATATTGAAATGTCGAATGATGATGGAAGCACATGATTGGTTTGAAGTTAAGGTATGATGTGCGGGTGTATTGTAGTATGGGTTAGTTCGGAAGTTCAGTTGATGTATCAACAAGATGTTTGTGTTCGATCATTGAAGTGTGTGTTGTAGTATGTGTCGTACTAGTAATTCAAACGATGTATTGATATGATGTGTTTGAGCACCAAAGCTGTGTTTATGTTGTTGCTCACGTGTGTGTTGTTACATTCATTTCAAATTTAAATTTGAAGGTGGTATTAATCCGTTGGATAATCATACAGTAACTGGAACAAGCGTAGATATAAAGTTACACGAATAAATAACCATAGCGAGCAGCCAGCTTTGTGAGGTTACCAAGATCTCTACAGACCTCCATTTTCAGTGTTATTTGATGCGTTGGAAAGATAGAATTACACTCTTAAACATTCATGTATAACTTTGAACCGAACGGTCGATGGATTTGTCGTCAAACGATTCTGAAGTTAACTTCTTATACTTGGACTGCGTAGAACAATTAAAGAGGAAAGCGTGTTTACCAAAAACGCTTTCAGTACAAGACCTAAAAGCGCGTTTAGTAGAAACGTTTTCTCATAACAGAAATCGTGTTTTCCAAAAACGCTTTTAGTACAAGACTTAACCGATCTTGTTTAGCTCCCCAAACTTGGATTGCCTAGAACAACTAAAAAGGAAAGCTTGTTTACCAAAAAACGCATTTAGTATAAGACCTGAAAGTGTGTTTTGTAGAAACGCTTTCTTAGAAATAAATTGAAAGCGCTATTAGTAATAACGTTTTACTTATTAAGTTGGAAAGCGTTTTTAGTAAAAACGTTTTTATGCTTTAATTTTAATACCGTATTGTATTTGGGAAGGTTAGGAAGAAAGTGTGGTTAGCAAACGCATTTTTAGGTAAAACGTGTCTGCTAAAAACGCTTTTGCGTAAGTTGGGAATAAAGTTTTAAAATTCCTATTTCATTCATGAAATGCAAAATTTAATGTATAATAGTTAGAGTGCACGGAAAAAAGGGGATATGTTCCCTTTTTCACACTCCTCCTTTTCCGCTTCCATCTTCTTTGGTTGCTTCCTTATCTTTGATAGTATTGCCATAGCTAATCTTGCAATCTTCAAGCAACTCGAGTAGGGTAGACGGTCTGCATTCTTCTCTTGGTTGTAGAACGAAAATCAGTGGAGTTAGCCTTTCTTCTCTTTTTGCCAAAGCAGGGCTCACCTTATCATGTTGCACAATTAAACCTCTTGGTCTACATATGACAAGTTGTATTGTTGCTATCTTGGATTTAGGTGGTCCATAGTTTTTATTTGAAGTTTCTGGACTTTCCTCTTTCTAATACCTGGACATTCCTCTCAAAATCAGAATATACTTTTTATCAAGTATTTATTCTTTTAATAAAATAATTCCTAAAAGTTACTGAATAATCTTTTATGAAGATTCCATCTAATATTTGGTGTATGTCACAGATTGAAAAAGCATTCTATATCTCTTATTTGACCTCAGTCATGTACTTGTGTCTTAAAGTATTACTTCTCTTA